>JAEMWC010002228.1:0-27500 GCA_016490735.1 Pachyseris speciosa | reverse complement strand
GAAAGTGACCAGAGTTACTGGCAAAGACAAACACGCAGATAAATAGACAGAAAGAAGTATTAGTCGTTACATTTATAATGAAATACGAGCTTCAGATCATTTTATGATGTAGTTTTACTGAAAAGTAAAAGCTATCCCTCCATGACAGGACCGATGTTACCAAGGAGAACTCGCGCGCCGAGAAGAATTGAAATTGGCACTGGAGAGCCAACATATCCTGTGACCGCACAAGACTATTACAGGCGAATATAGTTTGAAGCTTTTGACTTTATGATGAACGCTATTGACCAGCGTTTTGACCAGCCAAGCTTTGATACGTATGCGAAGATTGAGTCTCTCTTAAATAAGACTCTCAATTGCCAGGACAAATCCGAAGAGCTAAAGTTTATGGAAAAACTGTATATGATGTTAATATTTCAATGTTAACTGCCCAGATGGAAATTTTACAAACCTGCTGAAGGATGGTGATTATTCGCATTTTGACGACATCATAGTAAAAATTAAAGAGCTACCCAACCCAGAACAGGAAATGATAAATAATGGTAATTGAACTGAGTGGAGTGCAATTTGGTCTGAAATCATACGCGTGATTCAAAATCGAACAAGCGCGCAGCGCGAGTTCCATTTGAAATCACAAGTATGATTTCAGACCAAATTGCACTCCACTCAGTTCAATTACCATTATTTATCATTTCCTGTTCACAGTTTTTGTCAATATTAATATTTGCTTATCCATGAAATTTGATAGGTTAGTATTATTTCACTTTCATTTTGATCGGTTACAGAAAGGATGCGATTTAGAGTAAAAAATGGTGCGATTTGGGAATAAATTGCACTGTTGAGATCCAGTCAGATTGCAAGGATCACCAGTGATTTCAAAATGAATGTAATAAAAGAAGTTATCACGTTATGTGAGCTCATTCTCGTAAATCCGGCAACCGGTGAAGCCGGTGAAAGATCCTTTTCGACTGCTCGGAGGCTAAAAACATGGCTCCGTTCAAGGATGAACCAGGAACGATTTAGTAACCTGACAGTTTTAAACACACACAAAGAAAGAACTGACAGGCTTTCCACCATTGACATCGCAAACGAATTTACCGACCGCAACACAAACAGAAAGCGTAAATTTGGCACTTTTCAAGTAATGCTGTGCAGTAACTTTAATATCATTCACTTAATTATTTTCAGTTACCGTTTTGTTAAATTTCAGAGCCGTGGAAATATTTTGAATGAATAATTAAACAATTATTGAACTCGGCTTTTGTATGATATGAAGATATGCAGATCTCGGAGGGTGAATTATACAGCGTTGAGTTTAAGGCAGCTCAAGCAAAATCGTAATAACAGGTAATTACAGGTTGATATCAGCAGTATAACAGTCTATGATATTTCAATTTAGTGATGGTGAATTTTGAGACCCGATAGCAACATCCCTGAAGATGTGGAAAAAAATTAATAGTTTTATCGGTATAAAAGCATTCTCCGTCACTTTATGCCTTAGCCTCCTTCGCAGACGTCCTTGGTCACGCGTTCCTTGCCCACGAACGTCTGCTGAACTGAACTGCCACTTCCGTTCACCGGCGGTTAGCCTTTGTCTTGAACTAACCAATAACGAGCTGCGGAAGAATGGAAATCGACACCCGATTCACGTGCATCGTCTGTGAAAATAATCCCGGGGTCGAAGTCCTACTTTCAAAAAATTGGAAAACGAACTATGATTGGCTAACCACCGCGAACGGAAGTGGCAGTTCAGTTCAGCAGACGTTAGTGGGCAAGGAACGCGTGACGAGCCCAAAGACGTCTGCGAAGGAGGCTATTTATTCCCCTCTTCCCCAAATTTCCTCCACGCGTTCTTCTTTATATTCATCAAAATCCGTCGCTAAATCCGTTTTCGGATTTTGTGTTCGACTGCAGTGAAATCCGAAATATCCAGATTTTAAGATCTGAATCCAAATTTGCCAATCGACTGCACCCGGGAGGCTGTTCTCGACCCCAGGACTAACATAAATAATGAAGAAACGAATAGTTATTAGGGTTGTTTCTCTGCGAGAATTTTGGGGAAGCAACATCATAATAAGGATGCTGGTACACGTTGTGTTGATATGAAAATGAGACGCTTTTTCAAAGGGCCATTGTTGCGTGAATTTACCCCTTGGGTAAGGCTACTTTATTTTTAAGGATAGACCATTGGAAAAGCGATGGGAGGCTGGGGTGGGGATTTTCGGAGACTCAAGAAGCGCTTTTCATTTGAATGGAAAAACCGGGGAGAATTTTCTGTCTTAAGGAACGGAAAATTTTTCCTCAATCAAAATAGAACTGGACTAGAGTATTCTTTTCACACTGAGGGTGTACTCGGAAGTCGCACGTCGGAAGTCAAGGAGCATGGAACTAGTGGAACGCCGCAGATGTTACAGGATGTTAGGATCATTCCGACAAACACAAGAAAGAGGAATACCTCAGAAGGTATTCCTTATATGTTTTGAACAAATTCCGGTGCAAAACTCCGTTCCATTTGATTTACTAAGGGAACAACCGGGTTTTCGAAAGTGCCAAGGATTTCGCCCGAGGGGTGTCACGCAATCGACAATAACGCCCTACGCAAGTTCGGGTATAATCAGTTCCATAATGAGCTCTTATCAGCTCCAGTTCCAACACTAAAACAGATCTAAATGTGTCACAGATGTCTCAACAACTTACCCAGGCATATGGTTGATGAACTGCAGCGTTTCTTACGATCAGATATAATACTAGGCAAATTCGAAGAAGGAGTTTCTGAAAGTTTTATATCAGATCTACAATAGTTTGGACAACAACTGAACCCGATTGCAGCCTCTATCGGCTTCATTCTGCCGCTTCAAGACAACACACGCTACTATTCGACGCTATTATACAATGCCGGTAAGTCAAATTCATTCTCAAATGAAATATGGAATGAGAATATTAGTTAATATGGAGCGCTCATTTCAATGTAACCGATGCGACTAGTCAATGTAAACAAACACTCTGAGGTCAATTTGAGGTCACTTAGCGCAAAATTTCTTCAAATTGATCGACTTATTCTGAAGCGCTCACTAAAAAACCCAAACAAAATTTTAATGTACGTTAAAACACTATATCTCGAGACTTCAAAACTAAAATTTGGGGCAATTCGGAGAATTCCCATAACCAGGAGCTCGATTTCAGTTTTGCCTAAAATTTTTCGCATTCGTGAGCTCTTGTCAACTGGCCATTTAGAAAGCGGTTAACAAGCGTTGATTTTACACTTCAGAATCGGAAATCTGTCGTAAATAGGATGCTAGATGTCCATTTTATAGAAATTAAGTGTTAGATTGCCGATAGGTTGACATGTTTGGTTACGCGAAGCAGTTATTTCGGCCGGTCTATTTTCCCTTGTGAGGCGGCTAATTTCAGGCGTCAGACGGGCGAAATCAAAAATCTCAAATAATTCCAAATATCGACCGTATTTCGGAAAATAAACACCAGGAGGTTTGTAAACTCGTCAGTACCTCTCTATAGACTTAAAATGAGGGTAGGTTAGGTTTTCGACTGTGGCCGCCTTTTGCTCGATTTTCCTGTGCACTTACTCTTAATGTTTCTCCTTTTCTATTATGGACATGCGCTGAACTTGGCTGTCGCTGACGCAACGCGACAGTTTGCGACAGCCACAATTCACTGTCCATTCCTCTTTGCTTGTTTGTTTGTTTGTTTGTTTTTTGCGACAGCTACATATTTCCCTAACGAAACAAGCGACAGACAGAGTCGTAAACGAGCGACAAAGCGACACCAGGCCACTCCTTGGAAGGCCTTGTGATTAGCCATGAAAAAAAATTCAATCTGAATCCCTGGTGGTATGCATTATAGAGCATCACAATTATCCTGCAAGTAACCTTTATCCAATTTTGTATTTTAGTGAGTGGAGAAAGGAGTTAACAGCGATGCCTGATAGCAGTTTATGTTTCTCCCGAAGGTCGTAGTTGTTGTGTTTCGGTTGAACAATTTACGTTTAGAACAGTGCAATAGTGATTTCTGGTTACACATTCAAAACAAGCACAAACTGGTGCACATCTACATCTACATCTACATCTACTTTATTGACTGATAAAGCAGAATCACTGCATCACAGCCTGCACACAGGCTGTTCATTTGGGCAGTTCAGAGAGGTGGGCGCTCGGTCAAATGCTAAGGGATTAAGGCGAGCGAGGGAAAGAAGAGCCTGCAGCGGTCTCTGTATAATTTGAGTATTTACGTTCAAATTCTGAACGTAAAATACTGATTGGCTAATCCAACAGCCTGCGGTACGGAGTTGTCACGAAGTGAAGCTGAACCGATTTCATTGAACCCATGCTCTTCTGAGTGAAGCTATCTTAGTTAGCTTTGTCTTTCGGCAAGAAAGAAAGATCAAGACCTTCTCAGAGAAAAGGATGTGATGGCCGTGCTGCCTTACAGCCTTTGGAAAAAGCCTTGCCTTTCAAGTTTTTGCTCTTGTTAAATCGATGGATTCCGTTTCCTCTTCCTTTCCCTCGCTCGCCCCAATCCCGTACCTTTTGACAGTGCGCCATAAATTTAGGCAAAAATCCTCTCTGTATTGCCCAAATGAAGAGCCTGTATGCAAGCTAACTGCATCACATCAGTTTCACTTAATTAGGATACATGTCCATTACTGTTGCTTCACTATTTTTCAATTTAAAAACCAGCAAGTAGGCATATCATGAAAACTAAACTTAAAATGTAATTCTAGCAGTGAAAGGATTTGGGTAAATAATGTTCCTGTTTAAATTATTCTGACATCATCTACGGTCAGCCTGCTAAAATCTTGGTCTTTTTGCTTGGATCAAAATGAAAAATTCACCAAAAAGACTGAGAAAGTCAATATGCTATTTACAGGTGCATGTACTTTGTCAGACCTAAAATTATAGGAATTTTCAAATGTTCAGGAAAGTTCCTTATAATACATTAGATGTCTAGATGCACAGTTTATGGAAGCATATTATTTTTCTATTAAAAAATGATGAAATTTTTACAGATTGAAGCGTATTTATCGCTGTAAACTATATATAGCCCCAGTTTTCGTTTTGAATTCCAGTTGCTCTTGTAGTGGCTCAGTTTTACACATGTATTTTTTCTGTGAATTAATGTATCCTGACCAGCAGAATTCTGTACAGCATGCAAGTAATGTATTGGAACACCAATGACCAACCAATGTAAGCAAAATGTATTCATCATGTTTAGACCACAAAGCCCAAGAGAAGTCTCACAAAGGACCTTCAACACGTTGGTCAGAAAGAAACATGGGTTTAATTAATTCACTGGTCCTGCCAGGGATTTATTTGTCTTTGCATCTTGTAATAGGGAGGTGTATGATTACTTAATTGCCCAGTATGCCCAATTTGTACCGTGAAAATTGAAGGTCAGCCAACGTCAGCTCATACACTGTGCATTTACTGACAAAAATCATCAAAGTGGTTACATGCTCAACTGAGGGTAACCCACCTAGTCAAGTTATGTTTGTATATGAAAATTGCAAACAAAATTTGCAACTCTTAAAACACATCCACAGTGTCATTTCACTAAACCAGAGAAAGCAAAACGTCACTTTCATAAAACTGGGTTAAATAATTTTTATTCATGGATAAATTAGGTGTCCTTCCTTAATTCTATTGAGAAAATAATATAGAACTAAATTTTGGCTCTTTAAACTGTTGTCAGGGCCTGACTACATGTATTTAGGAACTATCTTATCAGTATCCAATTTGCACTTTGAGTTTTCTTATTGTTGGACAGTGGTATAGTAAGCCGTTGGGGACTGGTGCCCTTGCCTTCCCTTGTCATGCAAGTTAAGCAACACAGATAACAATTGGGGACAAGACATGAGTAAGAGGGTACCTTCACCATTTTAAGCTATAATTCTGTATAGTTACATTCAGCAGATTTGTAACGTATGTATATTAAGCTGATGGGGTGTTCAGACTAAATATGAACAGGTTCAACCAAAACAGGATGAAAGAACACCCTTTTGAAGATCAGAGAAACAATAAGAGTGAAGATTAGTGAGATGGCAAAGTGAGAAATACTTTGGCCTGGCATCAATATCACTGGTAAAATAGTTTTATCAAGTGAAAGCTTTGTGAACAAAAAACCGATTCAAACTCTCACACAAAGGAACATACAAAGAAAAAGTGTTTTGAACATTCTCATTCTTTGAAAGGGTAACTGCTACAAGCAAAAATATTGAAAATTATAACTATATTTTACTTTTTCCAGAGGAAATAAAAACAAAATGGGTGATAAATAAACTTCAACTCAACCCTCAACTCAATTGTCATCCTTGTAGCTTTGTTATTGTTTTTCTAGATGTATTTAAGCTACTTATCTCATTGGCCAAAATTCAAGTCATGGTACTTGTATTAACCACTCTATATACACTGTAAAAATGTGAAATGTCGGATAGAGGCGCTCGATCTCATTCTGTTTTTCCAAAATATACAATTCAGTAGCACCAGTTTAGCAGTCTTTAAAATAGAATTTTGATGAAAATGTTGAATGAAAGATGATTGTGGTTTTTTGGCCCTTGGTAACTAGTAATTCCATCCACATTAATGAAATATTTAATGTTCACAATTTTTCAACACAAAATGTTATCACTGAGTCCATGTGAGTTCACAATTAACTGTTGAATCTAAGACTACTGTTGATCTCTATGGATGGAGACACTACATCAGTTACTTGGAACAAGAATAGTAGTCAACAGCAATTACAACCAAGCCGACATTTAAAATTCAATAAAATAATAATAATAGTATAATAATAATAATAATAATAACAACAACAACAACAACAACAACAACAACAACAATTAAACTGTCCAGCTAATTGTCCTTGCAAAGTACAAAAAAAAAATCAAAGCAAAACAAAGTTGAACTGAAAGCATAATTATAGACACAAGGCTCTTGGAGCACGGAGCCTACAGCCAGTTCAAATAAGCTGTATGTACCTGGAGAAAAATCGTTGAGCAGGGTCGCACAACCAACACAAACTCAGCCCACTTATGGCACCATCCATGCAGGATTCTAACCCCGGCCACTTTGGTGGAAGGCGAGTGCTCTCACCACTGTGCCAATTCCCTGTTCCCCAGCAATAATTATGCTAACTGTTAATACATGCACATACAGGTAAATACAAATGTAGCATGTTCTTTAAAAGTTCTACATTACATTTTCATCTCAATCAAAAGTCTGTTTAGTGTTCTTTCAGTGTACAGTACAGTTGATGATCAACTTTGAAGGTTCCGGCCAGCCTAACAAAATTTCCATTTCAACTCAAACTGAGTATGGACAAGATGCCTGTCATAAATACATGTATTAGGGAAAATTAGTGTAACTACATGTATTTAACCAGTCATGATCTGATAAATATTCAGGTGAACTGTAAACAGTTATCTTCAAACCCACAAAGTCTAAAACAAAAACATACATGTATACACTGTAGTGTGCACATGTGCAACCATCATGCTTAATGACATAGTTGTGACATGGCTTATGTAAAGTTGTATGCCTTGCAAACGGTTGGTAAGCTAGACATGTCAATGAAATTACCTGCAACAATGCAATAAACTCTTACAAGTTCAAAAGTATCGTTGAATGAACTTCCACTGACAAGTTCAGAAGTATCATTTACACTGTAAGTGCCAGCTAGTCTCATTGGTTTAATAAGGTACTGAGTAGACAATGTAGCTTCAATTAAGCTACAACAGTAGAATGATGCTGCTACAATCAGGTATCCTGTTTTCACTTTTAAATAGTAGCATTATTCTAGTGATATCATTGTTAAATATAGAGCCTAAAGATACTACAGTAATCATTAAATGACTAGAACATTATAGACTATTCTATACAATCTACTTAAACCTCTCAATATTTGAAGGGCTGGGGGCATAAACTGCCTATGTGGAATTTTCGGCCGTTTTTTTAGTTCGCTTGGATTTGTCCAAATTTTTGCATGTGAACTGCATTTTGATTCAAAAACATTGTCTCGTATTTTTTTTTCACCGATTTCTTTTTCGTTTTCGAGAAATAACGTATGCAAAAAAAAAAACACCTAAAACTCTACATAGGCAGTTTATGCCCCCAGCCCTTCATATGGTGGAGTATGCTAATTAACAATGCCCAAGGGTATTCTTTGAGTGAAAGACTAAGCGCCAAATGCTCGTAACCGATTTAAGAGAACACAGAACGTTTCTATTCAGTTAGACGTAATGCGCAATGTGTCGTTTTTGCTTAATCATAACACTCGACAAGCTCGCTTGGCACGAAAACAGTGCACAATATTCGTGGTTGACTTAAAAAAAAAAAACAGCGCACAGTAGCCTTGGTTAACCTCAGGTCAGCGCGCAAAGATTTTGTCCGACCTGAAAACAACACTCACTCCGAAGAGATTCAGGGTTATTGTTGGGTTTAGGTTGGACTTAACATTAGGGTTAGAGCGTCGGCTAGGGCTAGGGATAGGGTTAGGGACATGGTTAGGGTTAGTGTTGATGTTAACGTCAACGCTAGCATTAAAGCGCGGTTGTTTGAGCCCGAATCAGCTTAACTGAAGGGTTCGTCCGAGTCGAAAACAGCGCCTAGTTGCCTTGGTTGACTCTAAGTTCTTTCGGAAAGGCTTTGGCCGAATATAACACAGCGCTAAAAGTCGGTTGTTTGTCTTAAATACAGCGTACATCTTAAATCCAGCGTACAAAAACCTTGGTTGATTCTAAATCAGTACGCAAAAAGCTTGCCGATGGCTGAAAAATCACAAAATATTAAAGACGGCTGTTTTGACTTGAAGAAACTTTTTGGCAAGACAACTCCTGTTGGTGACCTACACCATAAATTTGAGTTAATCAGATGTTCTAGGGCAAAAATTAAGAGTCCTAAGAGTACGCTGTTTTCCGTCGTGTTTCGTTTACTCAGAACGTTGTGTTGCGTAGTAAATTAAAACTTGCGCGTGGTTTCGGCAGTTGAAACGTTTTTGATGGATTCATTTTCATCGTCAAGTGGAAAACAATGGAATGAAAATCTTTAAAAAATTAACGTAAATGACGACAGTGAAAGAATTTGACAGAAATACTTAACTCTTTTCCGAAATTAACTTGGCTCCAAAACGTAAAAAAATTTGCATTAAATTCAATCCCTTCATCACGCGTGATGGATTGTCTCATCACAATGACTGTAGTCGCGCACAAATGTTTATCTCGCGTGATAATACTTTTTGCTGTAGTTTATTAGCCTCCATAGAAGCAAAAAACCGAGGCGATCAACGCAAAAGTGATTTATGTGTTAAAATTCGGCAGCGTGTTTACCAAATATTCATTCTCACTTGTTCATCAGTCACGGATATGTTACGAACCAACAAGCGCGGATGATACAGCAATTCACCGGTTTCGCAGAGGTTGTGGGTTCGAATCCCGTACAAGCTTTTTTTTTCGTTTTGTTTTGTTTTGTTTTGTTTTTTTGGTTTCACTACTGCTTAAGTTGTGTTCATAACTGCGGCGATCGTTCACGTTATCATCCGTTGTTTACGTAAATCTGATTCACACAGACAAATCGCGAGGAGTACCCCTTAATATTGCTTTGAATGTTTGCCGTGCGCGCCAATGCAACTTTTCCATGGATTGTGTTCAAGATACTCATCGAAAACGGGCAGACTTCACTTCGTGCCGAATGAATTCTCGGTAGCGTTTCCGAAGTCTTAGGATTGGTTTCGACCAACTATTTCACGGCTAACAGTAAAAGCAAGCTGGGATTTCATGTCATGAGTGGTTTCAAACGATGCGCTCTTCAAAATTAATGAACAATGGAAACCTCGGTGCAACAGCTAGACAGTTTTCAAAGTCATTTTAGAAGGTAGAGTTTTTACTGAAAACAAGTAATAACCTCGGAGCTAAAAGTTAAAACTTTTATTATTTTAAAGTTTTAACTTTTAGCTCCGAGTTTAAAACTATTAACTTTTATGTTTCCGGAGCAGGAAACAAATGTTTTTGATTGTAAGTAATAACCTGCCCCAACCCACCGCCCCCCGCGAGAATTTTTGACTTCAGACAGCGCCCTCTTTGACCGCAATGAATTCTGGGATCATTGTCTGCTCCAAGCGCGAACAACAAGACTCTTCAAACATACACTTTTCGCCTTAAATCCAAAAACCACTCTCGCTTTCCAAGCTTTCAACACGGCAACCTTTGAGAAATGGACCAAGACTAGCAACGACGCGCCGCTTTTTGAGACGAGAGTTGTTTTCAGACTTTTTCCGCCTGGCTTCTACTCTGTACTTCAGAACCCGACAGTCAACTTAAGCTTATATCTCATCGTGATTTGGTAAGCACACAGAAAACGCTAACTGGATTCTTTCAGGAGCGTTAAAAACTTGCGGATCTGCAGACTTTTAATGACGTCTTTCGATCACCAGGCGGGAAGGCAAACCGATAATGCAGTTAATAAGTAGCGATCCACAGCTCCAGCACTCACGTAAGTTTCGTATCCGATGAGCTAAATCGATGTTTTAACCGCGAAATTTATAGTCTATGTCACACTATCAAACAATCCTTTCTACCCGTCAATCATTTAACGTCCAGTTTTAGTTTTACTCTTCACAAATGTTCACATAATTCACGTATGAATATTAATATGGTACGCATACAAATGAGCTTAACTTCATGAAGGCCTGGGGGCATAAACTGCCTATGTGGAATTTTCGGCCGTTGTTTTAGTTCGCTTGGATTTGTCCAAATTTTTGCATGTGAACTGCATTTTGATTCAGAAACATTGTGCCGTATTATATGCCGTATATATTCCGCATCCCCAGAGCTGTGGTGTCAGTGTAGCTCATACGGAGAAATTTGGTGACTCTGTACATGGAACACGCGTTTGAAATTTGAATTTTAAGTACGGTGCGCGCGCGCAGTGTTTCGTTTGAAACTTTAGGGAGTTTTTGAGCGACGTACGTCAACCGGAAGTGAGACGTTTTCTCTTCTTTCTCTTCTTGGCGCCACCAGATTTGTATTACTAAGTGTCTTTACTCTTATAGAGACGATTTATTTGAAAATTTTTGCACAACCACTGCCCAAATATGAGAAATGCCCACTTCCTTAAACTCCCTTTTGTTACACGCGACCAACGGTACATTGTAAGATCAACTGTTGAGGCTGTTGTTACAGCGAAACTAGTTTTGTGAATTTCACAATGTGTGTTGAAAGTATTTTAATTTGAATTTTTCTTTCAAGTGCAAATGAGGTGTAGTAATACTTTCTTAGCTTCGGCTAATAGACTTTCAGCTAATAGACTTTCAGAAGATAAATTGTTTTAAAATGTGGATATAACTTTTAAGTGTACAAAAACTGGATATCATCATCGCCAATTTTCGCTTTTAAATTTCCCGGGCGCGGCCATTTTGGAGTTGATGAAGTGTAATGGTTGCCCTATTGTTTAACAGAAATGACTTTCTGCCTCATTTGCTTCCTGACAATAGCTGCAACCATTACACGTAATCAAATCCAAAATGGCTGCGCCCGGGAAATTTGAAAGTGAAAATAGGCGATAATGCTATCGATTTTTTTGCACACTTAACTGTTATATCCACGTTTCAATACAAAATTTGGAAGTTAGAAATTATTTTCAACAATTTAGCGTAAATTTTTTGTAAAGAGTGGAGGTTCCCTTTAAAAGGTAAACTTAACTCATTGATGACGGCCTCTGCAATTTTCGGTCACTGAAGACCGGTGCTTTGAAAACCTGTAACTTTTCCAAATCCCAGACTATGTTTGAAATGAGCGATTATTATTGCCAAATACTGAGTTTCTGAGACTTAATCACCCCGTAAACCTACTGAAAGTCCCGATTTTCCTTGAATATGGCTGTTTATGCTGTTGCAAAACCAAAAAACGCTCTAGAACAACAACACCAAAAATAACTTTGTTTTGAGGTTTTGAAGACTAAAAACCCTCTTCAAGCTAAAAGTCCACATTGGCAGTAGACTTCGACTCAACTTCTTGCAATCTGTTCCAATTTGCCCGCTCACTTCCTTAGCCCCGACCTGGGAAACGCTATTTGATTTCAGTTGCTATCACTGGTCGGACATGTTCGCTTTGTAATCCAAAGGAATTCTGGGATATTCTTGGATAACTGCCGCGTGTTAGTCCGCCAATTTCCATGTCAGATAGTTTTTAGAACCGCGTCGACCAACCCGGTCCTGCTGGCAAACTATTGCACCGACTACATTATTTACAAGTCAAAACTCGCCAAAATTGCCATGCAAGGTCCCGGAATCTACTCACAGAATGGCTAGGGACACAACTTCACGTCGATCGAAACCTTTCGGCGGCTCACTTGGTGTGAAATTGCTTCTCACCTCTGTCTTCTTCCAGAGGATTGTCTCTACCCACCAAGACTTACATGTACAGTACCGCTCAGAGATAAGAGGCCAACCCAAACGCAAAACATGTGCATGTTTTTTGCGTTAACGCGGTTCAAAAAGCGCATTAGAAAAACGCGTTTTATCTATTGTCATTCACTGCAGTAAATTTTCTTTGTGTGACATTGTTTTGAAAGACAATGACTCATTGTGTTGCAAATGCCGCCGACAAGTCATGCAGATTGAAAGTTGCATGATGTTCTAAACATCGGAACGAAGCGCATCATATTACAAAGACTTCCACAAGTTGTAGGAGCTTGAGTTGTCTACAGTGTAAATTGCTACTTCCTCTGGGTAATGTTCATGTACACACCAGCTCGGAAAAAACCCTTGTAAAGTCATTCGAAACAATTAATATTAATCGTAATGTATACATGTATAAATTATTCTTGTTTCACTTTTCACTTGTCTCAACTCCAATTTCTTTCTACCAAAATTAATACATTCCGACCAAATGGGTTTTGTCAAGAATAGATATATCGGTCAGAATGTAAGACTCTTTATTTATTTAATTGAATAACCAGAACTTAAAAAATCTCAGGAATCTTCCTTTTGTGGACTTTGAAAAAGCTTTTGACTCTATAGAGAGAAGCTATAACGAAAACTTTTCAACTTTGGACCTTTGATAAGAAATTGGTTTTCCGTTCTCTATAATGGTGGCAAAACAGAAATTATGAACGCCGACTTTATGACAAATAATTACTTGAAGTTTTGAGAGGCATACATCAGGAGTGCCCTGCCTAAGCCCAGCTTCCCTGTTTATCCTAGCAGTGGAGCGACTGGCTTTAAAAATCAGACAAGAACCAAACTGTAGAGGTACAGTCATGTATTCATCTCCCTAACTCTGAAGACTGAGGCTTAAACGATGACTCTATGCTCATACTTGACGCCCTGTTGGGGACGGGAGAGGGGGAGGGGGTCTTTAGGTCCCCCGTCTGAATTTCAAACCTTTACGTATCGCAATTTCGGGGATGGACTGCATGTTCCTGTCAATTTTATAAACTTGGTAAAATCTCCACGGCTTGCTTGGATTGGTAGACTACTAAGTAATTTGGGTGATGCCTGGAAGGCCATACCAAATTATTACTTTGAGAAATATGGAGACCTACATTTTCTTCTTAAATGTAACCATAATGTTTCAGCAAGTTCAGATAAAAACATGAGCAAAACTTTGCCAGATATATTTTTTTTCTTGTTCAGGCAGCCTAGCACACTGGTCGATGAAGATGATAGCGCGCATAACAGGCGCTTACTTAGCCCAGTGCGAAGCGGGAGAGATGGATCGCAAGATAATTAAAGGGGAAGAGAAAAATAAGCGCCTGTCGCCAGTCTATTGTTCATGCCCTTCCGCCCCCAAAACAACCACAAAAATTAATTCGACTGACAGTTACAGTAGTTTTGAATTGACCAATGAAAAAGCGTTCAATCATTTGCGGGAAACTTATCAGTAGATTTATTGCACATTTAGTTGTCCGAGGAGAATTTAGAGCAGATTTTTGCTACTTTTGCAAGCATTGCCAGCAGACAGAATTAGCCTACTTGTACGAGCGGCAGAAAGCAATTACAAGAGTGTATTGTTTATGATAATGAATTTGATGGAAACAGAAGTGCTTGTTCATGAGGTGTTTTAATTTAAGGGTAAAAATTTCAATGGAGTGTGGAAAGTTTGATAATTCAAAGAATTTGCTAAACAACAGCACTGATTGCTGAGTTTACTCTGCTTTTCTTTCACTCCGCTTTACAAGGTGCCATAAAGAATGCTGTGGATAGTATTGGCCAAGGCGGTCGATCATAAACTGCCGTGGAGTACAACAAAATAGCGCTTGGTGTTGCCTCCTGTCTTTCAACGAGAGTTAAGTCATCGGCCTATTTAACTTATAGAAAAGTTCAGTGATCCTTCAACATGGTGATTGTAAGGCGCATGACATTTCTTTCAACTCTTAGACTTGCTCTATAGTTATTGCCAATGAGCAAATGGCATGACCTGTCTTGCACTTCAGTAGCTCGAAGATTTTTGAGTAAAACTGGTAAATTAAACTTTTACCAAATCCAGTAGGCAACCAAGCCAACACATCTCTCCTTTCTACCAACGCCACAATACATCTTTTCTTTTCCTTCTTGAGAAATTCAACGGGAAGAAATCAAGTGCAAGCTTCATAGCTTCATTGAAAACTCACAGTACACCATGCACCATGTTTGTTATTTGTGGTGTACATCTTTTCTCACATCAGTATCACATGGTATGAATTGACCAATCAGTGTTTTCTAATCAACAAAACTGGTACAAAACTACTGTTTCCAACACTTTTGCATTGTATTCTATAATTGAACAGGAAGAAATTAGAAGCTTGCAGCTTTATCGAATATTTCATTGGTGTAAAATTCATTAAAAAATTGACAGTATACACTGTATTTTTACTAAATCACTAATCTCATCACCATGTAAAACTCTGCTTGATTACGATCTGTACTTTGTTTATCTTATACACTAAGCGTACATGAAGCTTCTTTTTGTAAACTGTATGACTGCTTGCTCTCCATTTACAAGGATACATTTTCAAAGGTGAACAAAAAGGCATGCAGTAAGCAGGTGCCTACTACTAAAGGACTCACCACACTCAAGAAATACTCAAGAATACTTCCGCAAATTTTCAAGGCATATCAAAGTCAATTTCAGTTTTCCATTGCAAACATTTGAGTCGGTAGAATACAAATATTCTTAATGGTGTACTTGTACAACTCGATCTATATAGTCAATCATACAGTCATGTAATGGCAGTACCATGAGTCAGCCATACGCATAACTATTACAGTGTATGCTATTTGTGTTGCTGGTTTTGCACCCCCGGCAAGAAGTAATCATTAACCAGGTAATGATCTACTGTAAAACCACAACTCAGACACTTTCACTGAGGTACCAGAATAATTATTATTTTCAGATGGGTGAATTCACATACTACATATCTATAAGTGCTTCAGCAGTTGATTTCACGAATGGTTTTCACTAGAATAATTACTATTTTCAGTTTATACGTGAATTCACGTATACATACTGTATCTATAAGTGCTTCAGCAGAATTGATTTCACGAATGGTTTTCAGAAATTCGGAAAGCATGGTTAATTTTTACCAGTGCTCCCCTTTCTGCTTGTTTGAATATTTTCCAAACCACACAAAAAAAATTAATACATGTAAGGTATTTGGCTTGTGTACTCCAAAGCATAATTTAATATGAGCGTAATTCAAAGTGGAAACACAACAACTTTAACCTTCTAAAGAAAAAACACAAGACTGCATGAGTACTAAAAGTTTGTGTACAGCTGTGCAAAGAGTATTCTGATTGACAGCTAGGGTAGTACATGTAGTTAAACCTACTTTAAATCTTACCACATTCGTCACTAACCTGTAATATGCACAGGTTAAAATTAATGCAGCTTACCTCCTTTATTTTTTGTTCATCTTGCCAGTGAGTGAAGCCAGTCCACAATGGGAAGCAAAGCCTTATAATCAACCAATCCCCAAGTTACCACAATCACTCGATCAGGCAAAGATCTCATGGATATACCCACCACGATTCCCCAACTACGTTGCACATATTAAAATATGATATGGACGTGATATCACTCATTCACTCGCATTAGCCTTTTCTAGGTATCCATCCACATTCATTCGCCCACATTTACCTTCATCTACCTTAATGTACATTCATTCGCACGCATTTGCTTTCATCAGCCTTATTCCACATTCATTCACCCACATTTCCCTTCATTTACCTTACTGCCCACATTCATTCACCCAATCTACCTTCATCTCCCACCTTAAACCACATTCATTCAGCCTCATCTCTTCTCATCTACCTTAACCCACATTCATTAACCTAATTTGCCTTCATCTACCTCATTCCACATTCATTCGCCCACATTCACCTTCATCTACCTTAATCCACATTCATTCACGCACATTTACCTTCATCTACCTTATTCAATTCACTCACCCCCACATTTGCCTTCATCTACCTTAATCTGCATTCATCTACCTTGCACATTTGACCTTCATCTACCCTTAATCCACATTCATTCACCCACATTTGCCCTTTCATCTACCTTATCCACATTCATTCATCCACATTTGCCTTCATCTACCTTAATCCACATTCATTCATCCACGTTTGCCTACATCTACCTTCTTCCACATTCATTGACCCAAATTTGACTCCATGTACCTTAATCCACATTCATTCACACACATTTCCCTTCATCTACCTTATTCCACATTCATTCGCCCACATTTACCTTCACCTACCTTAATCCACATTCATTCACGCACATTTGCCTTCATCTACCTTATTTCACATTCATTCGCCCAAATTTACCTTCATCTACCTTAATCCACATTCATTCATCCACATTTACAACACGTTCCAAAACGTTGAGGGATATTCCAAAGTTCAGTTTTCGGCTGAAATAGCTAGTTATCTACCTTTTCCACCCGACATTAAGTTAAAATTCGGTAACAAATCTGTTAACTTTTATTAATTCTTCCGGAATTTGAGCCTTCCGCCGAAATCGAGCTGTAAGATGTTAAAATCAACCAACTTTCAATTGCTATAAGGGCGGCTGATTTTATTAACAGTTAAGCAATATTTGACATAAAAGCAAAATGTTAGTTTTAGAAACATTTCTTGACCACTTTTTTCGGCTGAAATAAGACTGACAGTGATAACTTTTTGACAGATGGAAAAATTTCCGTCTTAAAAAACTAAATTTCCCTAACATGCTGGCGGTTTTCGGAAAAAAAAAGCATTTTAAAACCCAGATTGATTTAAGGATGGTTTTGGAACTTTGTCAAACAAAATACTAACGTGGTTTCAGAAATTTCTGAAACCATGAGCCCGAATGAGTCAAGGATTTCTAAAGTGACTGAATAATAAAAACAGTCGAGAAAGGTTTCAGAATTTTCTGAAACCATCGGGCCCGAAACTAACTGGCATATCATTTTTTTTTTCTAATAACTTATATAGCCCTGTTTGCCACAAGTGGTTTCGGAAATTTCCGAAACCACTGGCAATTCGTATTGAAACCACCCTTCTGTTGAAAGGTGGTTTCAGAAATTTCCGAAACCATCCTCGAACAAAAATGATTTTGCTAAATTGCCGATATACGTTTTTTTGCACTTATCACAACTGAGAGACTATAAACGCTTTCCAAACTTTTTCTTTTCCAGTTTGTCGATTTTTCCACACAAAAATTCATTTTTATTCATTTTTGGCGAAGATCGTAAATTAATGCGTGTCAGTATTCTGTCGATTCTTGCGCAGCGCAAAACACAGACATCAAGAAATTTATCGGATAGATTTTTATTGTCTTTATAAATTAACCAGCCAGGCAAACTAAACTATATGCTACTTTCCGGGAAACTACAGACACTACAAACATTGGAATCCAGGGGTCCGAATTTCCCTTGCTTCAACTTATGCCACACTAATATAAAATTGGACAACGTCATACCCTATAAATCCACTGAAGGGGTCCGAATTTCGGACCCTTGCTTCACCTTAATCCACACAACATTGCAAACATCATACTTATAAATCGAGGAGTCTTGCTTTAGTGAATCTCAAAAGATCTGTTTCTTGAAAAACAACACTTCTAAATCCAGGTGTCCAAAATTCGGACCCTTGTTTTAAAGAATCCTCAAAATGCTGTATTCAAAAACGAGAGAAATGTAAATCTAGGGTCCCAATTGCTTCAGTCAGTCAGTTAGTCGTTGCTTCAGTCAGTTAAAAAAAAAAAACGTCACTTTAAAAGCTAGGTTTCCGAAATTCATTGCCTAGCCTAATCCTTAAGCAACTATGAGATGGAACTCAAATCTTCAAGTAAATTTCTTAGCAAATAAGAAAAGGAATGGGCTTCGCTTCGCTTTGGTTCAGTTGACTCTCTGGTCAAACTTCTTCTTGTTACACAATTGTCACTGAAAAATGTCAGCCAGGCTGTAAATCACGGATGTATCAAAAGAGAACGCCAGTGGAAAGCTTGACAAACCTCTATATATACCGTCTAATCTCATTACATTTTCAGCAGGTTTGAAAGACTTCAGTAAAAAGTTTGGATTGCCGGGCATTTCCTCTGTGTGAAACCCTGCCCGCGAGTAGGTCAACTCGCCAGAAAATTATCGGCTATCAACAGAGCTGTATAAAATATTCTAAGAAAACATAGAATACGTTCAGGGATTTACACGAGACATTGCGATGGATTTAAACAAACTTTTCAGACTGTCAGGCGATTAGTTCTTTGTGAAACCGTGCGCGTGAGTCAAACCACAACATTTTTGCTAGTGTCGACAACACGGCGATTTTATGCTGAATTATACTTTCTTATAGTATGCCCAAGCTCGCAATAACGGGCAGCTGCGAAGCTACATTCCTTTTCTTTATCGCTTGGCAATGCTAAACGAAGATATAATACTTTCAGGCGGCTGGAATGAGGCATTTCATAAAAATTATATAGAACTTTCTGAGTGCAAGGCATTTGGCATGATTTGAGACCCTTTCTGGTCTCAGCAGTTCTGTGTCAGTCGTCACGCGACGCGCTAGACTCTTCCCAGCAGTCGGGCACATTGCCACTGCCTTTCCCAAAAGATTCGACGTTTTTACGATAGCTTGGTATTAATCTTTGCTTTAACCTCGGCAATTTCATACATCTATACATACATACATACATACATCACATACATCACGTGGTACCCACGATTATAGATCCTCCGGCATGATTTTATATTTCTAGATTGGCAATGATATCTGACTGCCTTCAACAAAAGATGTTTATCCACGACAGAGGTCTCAAGAGAAATGAAGTGCATGCTGCGTTTACCAGATTGACAGCTTTTGAAATGGCAAGCCTGAGATTGAGATAAGGCAGGTATTGAATGTGTCACGTACTCACCAGACTGACTGAATGAATGGAGGTTTCAAACATATATACATATTGAGGACTTTAAACTAAACTTCATTCTTAAAAGCAATCTCATCGGTTTTTTTTTACACATACAGAGAAGATTTGGGTGACTTTATAATTAACAACTGTGCTTCCAATCCGGCATTCACGAGTGAGACAAAAGAAATGTTCCCTGTATCCGGTCTTTTTTAAACTTGTTACCACAACTATGCTGACGTAACCCTGTGGTTAACCGAATAACGATTCCAAGAAAGTGCGCCAAAATGTTGTCTTCAGTAGCCGAGAGCCTTTGTGTTGCAAGACAGGACTACTGTTTGAGAACAAAGTAAAACTCATCGGAGTCATGGGCATTTTTTCACGACAGGCCATTTAATGAAGTCAGACGAAATATCAAGTAAGTGGAACGGTTGTAGAAAACGTCCTGTTTTGATCACTGCTCAAAGAGGCTCGCGACCTGAGTCGGCTCTGAGACAGAGCGGCGAATATCGAACTTACCACGGTTTTTAGCCGATGCCAAGCCGATGCAAATGTAAACGTTCTAGATTCAGTATGGTACGAATTTTTCAAGGTCACTCTTATGGTCCTCATGTATTAGGCTTCATTCAACAGAATGCAGTTAGCAATTAAAGTCTTTGAACACCACACAACAAATGCTTGATTTTGTGTTTTGCAACTGCACCAAGCTGAACCCTGTAGAAAAGTGAAGTTAGTGTCAGTAGCACAGGGCGATATGAATCAACCGATAGAACCACAGGATCCGGAGGGGGACGAATGTATATATTTTAAAGTAGCTTTAGGCCCGATTTAAACGTTGAACTTTTCATGCGCCCGGCTCGGTCGAATTTAATAGTTGGGTCGACCCAAATCAAATTGTCGTATTTAATTGATTCAAACGTCGAACTTCTCATGTGCTGAATCTAATGCTCAAGGTATTTTCGGAAAAACACCAAGAGTCACATTTAATTCGACGCATTTAATTCCAGCTCTGAATCAACGTCGAATTTTAATTTATTTGGGTCGACCTAAATAGGCATTTGATTCGGCGCATAAAAAGTTCGACGTTTGAACTGGGCCTAAACGTCATTAAAACTGAACAGCAAAATCCCAGAAGATGATACGGTTCCCGATGGGATCGAAAATCGCTTTTTTGTTTCTTTTCTATAGAGTTTTTAGATGTTTTTCGTTGAAACGAGTTGGGGACCGACACTAGTAGCGCACGCTCGGTAAACGTTACTTCAAATATCCTTAAACGTAAGCATTGAAACCTAACATTCATCGTGGCATGATTGGTTTCGGAATTTTCTGACTCCAGTGGTTAATGGCTTCAGTGTCTTCGGGCATTCAGCTATGACATGCAACTCGTTTCAGGATTTCCGATACCATCCGTGAATGAACTGGTTTCAAAATTTACCAAAACAATAACAGTTTAAGCTAATGGGCTAATTCCTCCTATTCTTTATCCCAGTGGTCAACAGAAGTGGTTTCGGAAATTTCTGAAACCAGGCTAATTGCCTCCTTTTTTATATTAATGGTCGAACAGTGGTTTCGGAAATTTCTGAAACCAGGCTAATTGCCTTCTTTTATATATTAATGGTCGAACAGTGGTTTCGGAAATTTCTCAAGCCAACCTTGACAATGGTTTCGAAAATTATTTATAGAGTCACGGGCGAATGGCCGATATAATATGGTCTTCGACTAAACTTTGATCGGGGAAATGTTAAGTGAATTTTAGACATACTTTGAAAATTTGTTTCATCAAAGAAATGGGAGAAAGTGGTTTTCCTAGCTGAAAGGACATTTTTGCTGGACAAATAATCCACTTTCCTCGAAATAACCGCCGAAAATTACAATTCCGTCAAAAATTCAACACGTGTTTGCCATTTCAGCCGATTTCTGTTAACTTTGGAATATCCCCAAGGTTTTGGAACGTGTTTTACCTTTATCTACCTTTATCCGCATTCATTCACTCACATTTGCATTCATCTACCTTAATCACATTCATTCACCCTCATTGCCCTCGTCTACCTTAAGTTGCATTCATTCACCATAATTTGCCTTCATCTGCATTTATTCACCCACATTTACCTTCATGCATCTACTTTAATCCACATTCATTCACCCATATCTACCCTCATCTCTCTTAATCCGCATTCATTCACCCTGATTTGCCCTCATCTACCTTAATTCGCATTCATTCATCCATGTTGGCCTTCATCTACCTTGATCCATTTCATTCACCCTCATTTGCCCTCATCTACCTTAACTTGCATTCATTCACCATAATTTGCCTTCATCTCCATTCATTCACCCACATTTGCCCTCGTCTACCTTCATTTGCATTCATTCACCCAAATTTGCCTTCATCTACCTTAATCTACATTCATTCACCCAAGTTTGCCTTCATGTACCTTCATCTGCATTCATTCACCCAAATTTACCTTCATCTACCTTGATCTTCCTTCATTGACCCAAATTTGCCTTCATCTACCTTAATCCACATTCATTTACGCACATTTGCCTTCATCTATCTTATTCCACATTCATTCGCCCACATTTACCTTCATCTAGCTTCGTCCTCCAATTGACTCACTCGCATTTACCTTCATCTATCTTAATCCACATTCATGACTCACATTTGCCTTCTTATACCTTCCTTCGTTTTCATTCACTCACATTTGTCCTCATCTACCTTCAACCGTAGTAATTTACCCAAATTTGCCTGCATCTTCCTTTATCTGTATATTCATGTCTAATTCTCGGAACCATCGGAACCTACGGAACCGCCTCTAAACTGCTTAAAACATAGTTTAAAACTCCCCAGAAAAAAGTACGAATTGGACGTTTCCTATGTTTTTGTGGTATCAAGTAATGAGCACCAGGAATCAAGAATTGAGAGCAAATAATTGTAGCTAATTGTTTTGTTTGTTATCACACTTTCGAAACAAACAAAAGAATACAATCAACGCAAAAAACGCAGAAAAACATTACTTGTGGCTCGACAGAAAAAAGCTTTATTAGAGTAATATGAAGGAAGATTTTTGGGGGATGTAATGGGGAGAAGAGGAAACGGTAGGTGGGTGATTAAGCGATTTTAGGACAAGTTGCAAAATTGGGAAATTTGATTAAAATGTAGAAAAAGGTATTTTAACAGTCTCTCTGACTGAGGTCACATTGCACGTTAAGGCCGCACTGAATCGTAACGCAGGCTACACTGCTTGCAGTAAAAAGACGCATTTTCGTTTTAGACCTTTTTAGACGAGAATCTAAAAATGCATTTGTACTATACTGTCTATGGTACACAGTCACTGTACTTTCCAAACTGGCGACAGTTGTCAAAACCAGTGACCATTTTTGTATGAAACAAAAAATCATTAAATGAGGTACAGAGACATCTACATACCCTGGGCAGTTTTAAACCATATTCAGTTATGTCAGTATTTCCTGTTTGAAGCATTTTAGAGGCGGTTCTGTAGGTTCCGCTGGTTCCGTGAGTTCCGTGAAGTAGACATGCCGGTAAACGGCAAATTTACCTTAGTCAGAGTACCTTCACCCAATTCATTCACCCACATTTCCTTTTATCTACTTTCGTTTCGTTCCCACATTTGCCTTCATCGATCTTTATCCGTATTCAGTCACTCACACTTACCTTCTGGCCTCATTATTTACCTTCATTTAATTTGTATTCATTCAACCACACTTTCCCTCATCTACCTTCCTCTGCATGTATTCGTTCACCCTTATTTACCTTATACTTTCAGTCGCTTCATCGATGTTATCGCTAGCTAGAAGAATTTTATCTATTCGCATTCGATATTCCTTAGGTGAAACTTTAATTGCTTAACAATGTTAGGGAACAAAATCTTCCTTTCTGAAAATGCTAGCTGAAATAAACTTTTCACGAACTTTCTAAGGAAATGTTTTCAAAAAATGCTAGCTGACATTTTTCACTAACAAAACCAACAATTGAAGGGCTGGGGGCATAAACTGCCTATGTGGAATTTTCGGCCGTTATTTTAGTTCGCTTGGATTTGTCCAAATTTTTGCATGTGAACTGCAATTTGATTAAAATACATTGTCCCGTATTTTTTTTTCACCGATTTCTTTTTCGTTTTCGAGAAATAACGTAGTCGCGCACAAATGTTTATCTCGCGTGATAATACTTTTTGCTGTAGTTTATTAGCCTCCATAGAAGCGAAAAACCGAGGCGATCAACGCAAAAGTGATTTATGTGTTAAAATTCGGCAGCGTGTTTACCAAATATTCATTCTCACTTGTTCATCAGTCACGGATATGTTACGAACCAACAAGCGCGGATGTTGCAGCAATTCAACGGTTTCGCAGAGGTTGTGGGTTGGAATCCCGTACAAGCGGTTTTTTTCGTTTTGTTTTGTTTTTGTTTTTTGTTTTTTTTTGGTTTCACTACTCCTTAAGTTGTGTTCATAACTGCGGCGATCGTTCACGTTATCATCCGTTGTTTACGTACATCTGATTCACACAGACGAATCGCGAGGAGTACCGCTTAATATTGCTTTGAATGTTTGCCGTGCGCGCCAATGCAACTTTTCCATGGATTGTGTTCAAGATACTCATCGTAAACGTGCAGACTTCACTTCGTGCCGAATGAATTCTCGGTAGCGTTTCCGAAGTCTTAGGATTGGTTTCGACCACTATTTCACGGCTAACAGTAAAAGCAAGCTGGGATTTCATGTCATGAGTGGTTTCAAAAAATGCGCTCTTCAAAATTAATGAACAATGGAAACCTCGGTGCAGCAGCTAGACAGTTTTCTAAGTCATTTTAGAAGGTAGAATTTTTACTGAAAAAGTAATAATCTGCCCCAACCCACCGCCCCTCGCGAGAGTTTTTGACTTCAGACAGCGCCTCTTTGACCGCAATGAATTCTGGGATCATTGTCTGCTCCAAGCGTGAACAACAAGACTCTTCGAACATACACTTTTCGCCTAAAGTCCAAAAACCACTCTCGCTTTCCAAGCTTTCAGCACGGCAACCTTTGAGAAATGGACCAAGACTAGCAACGACGCGCCGCTTTTTGAGACGAGAGTTGTTTTCAGACTTTTTCCGCCTGGCTTCTACTCTGTACTCCAAAACTCGACAGTCAACTTAAGCTTATATCTCATCGTGATTTGGTAAGCACAGAGAAAACGCTAACTGGATTCTTTCAGAAGCGTTAAAAACTTGCGGATCTCCAGACTTTTCATGAAGTCTTTCGATCACCAGGCGGGAAGGCAAACCGATAATGAAGCTAATAAGTAGCGACTTACTTACAGCTCCAGCACTTACTTAAGTTTCGTATCCGATGAGCTTAATTGATGTTTTAACCGCCAAATTATAGTCTACGTCACACTATCAAACAGTCCTTTCTACCCGTCAATCATTTCACGTCCAGTTTTAGTTTTACTCTTCACAAATGTTCACATATTCACGTATGAATA
The DNA here is from genome assembly GCA_016490735.1 of Pachyseris speciosa. NCBI lineage: Eukaryota > Metazoa > Cnidaria > Anthozoa > Scleractinia > Pachyseridae > Pachyseris > Pachyseris speciosa. Next base: position 2,656 of record JAEMWC010002228.1, on the reverse strand, counting down.
TTAATACGGTACGCATAAAATGAGCTTAACTTCATGAAGGGTGGGGGCATAAACTGCCTATGTGGAATTTTCGGCCGTTTTTTTTAGCTCGCTTGGATTTGTCTAAATTTTTGCATGTGAACTGCATTTTGATTCAAAATTGTCCCGTATTTTTTTTTTCACCGATTTCTTTTTCGTTTTCGAGAAATAACGTCTGCAAAAAAAAAAAAAAAAAAAAAAAAACACCTAAAACTCTACATAGGCAGTTTATGCCCCCAGCCCTTCAATTACGGCCTTCCGAAAACCTCAAGGGCTATGATTTTCCCATTGCGATTTTAGGCAACAACAACAACAATAACTTTATTTTTGTGTCAAAGCACTTTAGCAGCTGCTAATTGGAGGCACAGTAACAAAACAATGGGTTTGGCCAGGGGAGGAGATCGCTGACACTTAAGGCTAAGATCCCTGAGAATCATTACGTGTCATCCACTATAATTACAGATCTTTCATAGAGACTACAAATCTGAAAATAGAACAGCAGACATTCCAAAAGTTTTGGTGACTTTGTGCGTTTGTAATCCAACTGAAGACGATGGGATTGTAATTAACGCAATTTTAAATTACTTTTCTAGTGGAAAATTGGACGACGTACATCCGTTATTGATTAAGTGATTAATTTTCTTTATAACAGGCTGCTTTTGCCCTGATGACTTTGCAAGAGGCGTAGTTTGAACCTCGAACTTTTCATGTACTGAACTCAATTCGTGTCTGGGTCAACGGGAATAAATTTTTTAGACGCCGAATTAAATTCATAAAAACAGTAAAACTGTCAACCAATTTCTACCCTTAAAACGGCGGAAAAAATTAATGGGTATCATTTTAATAACTAGAGTTACGTTGCTAATCGCTGGTCTCCATGCAAGGGCCAATTTGTTTGAAACTTTGAGAAAACTCTTGCGATGCAGGTTTTACTCTTTTTCTAAGCGTTACATGGTCCTTGCTCTGGAATGGTGCCTAATGCCTTTGTCCGGGTGTCGATAAAACGAAGATCTATGAGGCCCTGCCAGGGAAGGGTCCCGTGTCGCTTGTCTGAATTTTAAAATCTCCCGCGTTGGTGTTTAAATCGCTAATTCTTGGCCTTGATGCCACTGTCGGAATTGTGTCGGGAGTGATGTCGCCTATCGGTATTTCATTTTCTGTGCTGTCGCTACTTTGCTGGGCCATGTCGCTTGTTGGAATTTACCCTGGCAGGGCCTCATCTATGTCAGAAGAACAAAGAACGAAGTCTTGGTTGTCAATAAAATTTACATGCAATGGAATGAAAACGTGCTGAAACGCTTTATTCGACTTTGCCAAAACAATAAAAACGGTGCGTTCTTAGTTTTGTAGCTTTATAACCGCCTCAGACTACAAAACCAATACCAGCGCTAAACACTTTATTTCACGCTAAATATCCGATTGATCAATGGGGTCTTCTGGGGTCTTCGTTTTCTAGTTTTGCCTGCCTAAGACTAGCTAGAAAACGAAAGATCCGCTCTAAAACGTTTTATTTGAGCTAAATCATTGAAGTCTTTGGGTTAATTCTTCGTTTTGTAGGTTTGCCCGCCTCAAACTACAAAACGAAGACCCTCACTAAAAACGCGGTTGCTCGTCAGTTAGTTCTGTAGGACCTGTAGGACCCGACTGAAATGTTCGAAAGCCGATTAATGCCAACCCGGGATTAGGAGTCAACCGAAGTTTTCATCTCGCTCGTTGAGAAAGTTTTGCAAATCATATTTTAGGCTTAAAGTAAAGTTAAATTCCGATCAACACTTACTGGACTCAAAGTCGGTCACTCCGGCCGCTGACCCAGGACAGTTAGCTTAATCGTGCTTTGAACAAATGGGTCCATAAATTATTACTGCCTAAATGACTAAACGAATAAGAAACAACTACTTTAAGGGTCAAGCATTTCATAGGCACGAAGGTTGACATTATAAAAATTTCGAATTTTACTTATCTAACTTCGGACTTTGTTTCAAGTCATCTTTCAGCATCGGAATAAAAACTTAACCATTTTAACGTCCCAGTTTTGTACTGGAAGAGCCTATTTAAATATTGCTTTCGAATTCAGACATTTATTTTCAGAGCTGTAACAACCGAATGCGCAACAAATTGTTCCGATCAATTGTTGTTGCAATGAAGATTTCAGTGTGGTTAACATAAACGTGTGCCAGGAATAAGATTGATGTACACGGCTTTTTAGAATAGAACATGTTTTGTAGAACGTACTGTGATGTTATCTTGGGCAGTTTACAGGGGCATAGCGAGGTTTTTGAATAGTTATAGGCCTGTTTTTAACGCCAAAGTCGTTATCATAGGGGCATCCAATGACACGTTTCGGTAGATAACTGTTTGGGGAAGGGTAATTCGCCTTGGGCTTTCGGCGTCGATTACGATGAGTGCACTGCGGATTTTCATTACTAAAACGTGGCCTAAAAGATATTCACAATTGGGAAATCATAGCCCCTAAGGTTTTGGGAAAGGTCGTAATTACTGTTTCTGGCAGTCAGAAACGTCTGTAGCATTTTCGGGAGGAAAATTTGAGTTCCACAGAAAGCTCGTGGAAAATTCATTTCAGCTTACATTTTCTCAAAGGGACGAATTTTGTTTCCCAACATTTTAAGGAAATTAAAAT
>JAEMWC010002227.1:27500-50964 GCA_016490735.1 Pachyseris speciosa | reverse complement strand
CGTTTGAATGAATGCTATGCAAAAGCCTCATAAAGTCTAGCCACCTCATCCTGAGAAGAAATTCGAATGCAACAAATGGAATTTAACAAGGAACACCATCACCGCCACAACTGCAGTTTTGAGGGATTTCAAATTCGAATTCTCTTCGTACTTCGTAGCTTCCATTAACGGCAGTACAGTCTGTACAAAGCCTAGAGATCCCACGACCAAAACAAAGGAAATAAAAACGCAACTTACCTCCTCAAGAAAGGAGATTGCGAGTCCACCACATCGACATAAAAATTCCAAAAACCAGAACCACCATTTCAGGACAGTTTTGATACACACCCAACATGACGACACAGTTCCTTAGCACAGGCAAAACATAATCAAACAGAGTATGAATATTGCGTGTGTTCGTAGTAGCAAGGCTGCGCCCCTGAAGGACTCCAGCAGACTGTGAATTTGACTTTTCGTGCTTTCCTTTTGGCATGATTTTGCAAAGTCTGGTTGTGACAGATGCCCACGAGGTAGGACTGCAGAGTGTGCAACAGCTGGAAATAAAACAGAACAAAAAAACATCACGGTGCCATCCCTAGTTTCGGGTGTGAGTAATGAGGGAAGGGGCAGGGGAGGGGAGGGGGAGGGGGGCAGGGGAAGGGAGGGAGGGGAGGGGAGGGAAGGGGTCAGGGGGAGGAAGAGACAGGGAAAACTCAAGCAGAAAAGTGACGGGTGACCGCTAAAAATTGTTTTGAGGCTCCAAGTCTAAACAATGTTTCGTGCAACTCGTTTCGCAACATTTTTACCCCGTAGCGAGATAATTTTTTAAGAGTAATACCCCCACGTAATATCTGAAAAACTATCCCAAAAAAAACATACTTAACAATTATCCAACGAAATCGCGCGGAATACAGCTTAACATTTAGTTAAATCAGGAGACATTCCGCAAGATTGAACCTGGAGTAATTGTTTTATTATTGAACACGTTGATAACATGGCACAGTTTATTGAGTTCGTTGAAAAAAATAAAGCATTATCAAACATTCCGCCACTTTTCTTCACGATACACGAAATGACGTATATCCCAGGATATCTGTTGTGTGTGTATGACGAAAAGAGAGAGCGCCGTGACCATAATTATTATTTGGACAGTATATACCTATTACTAACCGAGTTCGAGGTCCATACTGTAAAGCCTGGTTTTCACTAGCGACGCAAGCACAAGCGCAAGCACAAGAGCGCTTATTTCACCGTGAAAACGGGCTTAACGCAAGCATAAGCGCAAGCACAAGCGCAAGGATCAAAATTTGTCCTTTTCCTCGTGCTTGCGCTTATGCTTGCGTTTGCTTGAGTAGTGTTCGTTTTCACTTGGCATAAGCTACTTATGCTTGCGCTTATGCTTGCGCTTGTGCTTGCGTCGCTAGTGAAACCAGGCTTAAGTTACGATCGAGTTTTTTTCACGATGATTTATGGCCCAAGCGCGAAGCGCGCGGGCCATAAATTAATGGGAAGAAACGAGGATCCGTAACTTACAGTAGGGACCGGGAAAACGAGGTTAGTAAGATATTTATTATATCTCTGATCAATGTTAATCTAGCCTCATTTGCAGCCGTTGTTTGTGTCGGTCCTATTCTCCCTCCCCACCAACGTTTGCCGAACCGAGCCGACATCCATTCCCATTGTGTCTGAGTATCCAATCAGGAAGGAGAATAGAATCGACACAAACAACGGCCGCAAAGGAGGCTACGGGAGCTTAGCCACTGAAAATTTAAAAGCCACGATGTGATTGGTCAGTTCCTGGAATGGAATGTCCGGCTCGGTTCAGCAGACGTTGGTGGGAGGGAGAATAGGACCGACACAAACAACGGCTACGAAGGAGGCTAAGGTTAATCCGGCGCGCGGAAAGAAATTAGTTGAAGCCGTCAAGCGGGCCGTACTGTAGAATACGGCTCGCAAAATTGACCAATCACAAAGCGCGTACTAAGTGAGAGATATAATAATAGAAATTGTTGACTAATAAATATGAGTCCTGGGACTTTTTGAAAAAGATTTAATTATATCACTGTAAATGGACAAAGCAACATTTCAGGAAAAAGTAGAAATTAATAAATGCGACTTAGTCAGTTGTTTTGAAAGTAGACTCACCTGGTCTAAGTACTTCTTTCGCACAGCCTCATCATCTGCCTGCTGAAGCAGCAAGAACCAGCGCCTGTGTGAGCCGTAGCACATCAGGCGGCAGCTCATGTAGCACAGCTGTTGTAGACAGATGCTCCTCCGCCAAAAGCCACAGACTCTGAAATGAGATGGCCAGCTCCGCCCTGGAATCAGCAATCAACAGTCAGAGCTGTTTAGGAACCATCTACATCTACATGATTTCAGCACTCGGCAAAGTCCCATTGACTTATGGCTGTTATGCGCGTGGCCTCATACACCATAAGCCTTTTTGGAATCACGCCAAGCCGGCCACTTGCTGAATGAAACAGGTCAGCAATAGGGGTGGTCACAGCCAGAGTTTTGTTACGTCCCTTAGTGGTTCTTTTACGTCCCACAGAATCAGAGAATTATGAGGAGTTGTGAGACGGGGCCTACGGTTTATCGTCCTTATCCGAGAAGTCTAACCGTTTGTAGATGTCATTACAAAGGCAGCACTTTTTCCTCAATTATTTAAAGACCCTGAGTGTTGGTCCGGCCGAGGTTTTGAACCCGCGACCTCCCGTACGGTAGTCCGGTGCTCTACCACTGAGCTAACCGGTCGGCGGTTAGCATAATCAAATCCAGTCTAATAGCAACTTAGCTAATCTAACCAATACAAGGCTGTGCTCTAAGAAAAATATCTGGGAGCCCAAAACTCTGAACCTTTGAAATCCAGGGTGCCCAGCATTTATATTTTGTGTAAAAACTAAGATTTCCTTGTCGCCCAAAGGCAATAGAAAGTCGCCAGAGGCCACTGGCGCTGCTAGAGCACAGCCTTGCAATACTTAACTATAGTGACCCAAAACACGGTGCACGCGGCCACTTTAGAAAGTGAGTAGTATCGCACGTCGGCCATTCCTCGGAACATTTTTCTTTCGAGACTTTTGTGTGTTTCCTGGCTTCTAAATTCCCTGGACGGGAATTAGAAATATATATATGTAAATACCTTCGAAGCCATGAAAGCCGTAGAACAATATACTAAAGGAACCATGCAAACACAGTTTGCCACTCAGCTTTCGACACACATCTCTGTTGAAAGAAAAACTTTTTGCCCAGCGTGGTTGCTCCGGTAGTGTAGTGGTTATCACGCCCGACTAGTAACTGGGGAACGTCGGTTCGATTCCGACTCGGGGCAAAAAGTTTTTCTTTTTGTTCTTCTGCTCAGAACAATGGTAATGACGTAGGAAATGCCACGACACTCGTGTCTTCTGAAGCATTTGCTACGTCACAGCTTTGTAATACGATCGTTTGCCGCGCAGAAGATGGAGACACATTTTGGCGCCAAATTTAAAACTTTCGGTTCGACTTATTCCGCGTTGTGAATGTTTTACTGCCTAAAAACCTATATGTTAAGAATCAGAAAATGATAAACTGTCATATCAGAACAAGAAATTGTTTACTTCATAGGCACTTTAAGACTTAAGATGGAAAATCACACTCGACTGTGTTACCGCAGCCCTAAGATTTGCCAACGGTCTTCGATTACTAATTCCCTTGCTGTCTCCTCTCTTCATCTGATATATTTTTAGTTTGTGTAAGAAGCTGCCTGTCAGAAATAACTACCGGTACTTTTTTTACCCACAGAGCAGTATCTCACGGCAAAGTCACATACCTGTTTTTAGTATCAACCAGGCTTAGTAGCAACATGGCAGTGTCCTCTACAATCTGCGACTCCCCTGACCATCCAGACAGGTTTGACCTGACCTTATCCAAAAGAAATCCTAAAGTCCATTTTCCACCTTCTGTGCCAGCACCAAACAGAGACATGAGACTCACACTAAGCTGCTCATATTCCTTCTCATCTGGCAACAGATAAGACTTAGTCCAGTGTCGCAGACACCACACAATTGTCCGCCCACTTGGGGGCTAAGCAGTTCAGATAAACCAGAATTCAATGCAAGTTTCTCGAGATTTGCTACATGAAAGATGGCTGACACTAGTCTCGCCACAGGGTCAACCCTGGAGTAGTCCAATGCAGTACTTGAATCTCCTGTAAAGGGAATTATACACAGTGATACCTTAAGAAGAAAATGCCTCAAACAGAGTGTAGTCCTAGAACAAAATAGCTCAACATATCACAAGCTGCTCTGAGAGCCACTAGCTAAAACTAATGTTTTGATCCCAAAAGGGTGATTTTAAGAGAATGGCATCCTTACGTAGTAAGGTGTAAATGTGTAGTTCAGTACCAGATTAGGGTACTTAGATCTGAAAAACTGCCATCACAGTTACATATTCTAGTAACATTTAAGGCAAGAACCAGAAACAAAATATTAATGTCTGGAAACATAACTCATCACAACCAGAAGTACATCTAAGAAAAAACCCCAAAACTAGAGACACCAACAAAATGAGGTCCTGCAACCTTTGAAGTTTGGTTTCAAAATTTTCGACAAGAGGCCTGAGTAAGTGGGAATCGTTCAAGGGTGCAAGTCCAGTGGGGAATTAATAGACCCATTCAGCTAACTCAATGTTGTACCCAATTCAAATCTCCTGGGCCTAAGATTCTTTGTGCATTGTATTTGCATTATAATGTAGCATTTATATTTAAATGATATGGAAATACCTTGAACAAAACGTTTTAATCCCAAAGGGTTTGAATTGGGTACAACATTGAGTAAGCCGAATGGGTCTATTTACTAATTAATCAATATATTTAATTATTCATTTATCATTTTATTAACTCAATTCTACTTCACTGATTAATTTATTCATTTCCAATGCATGACATATTCCATTTAAAAACTAAAACATCACCTTATTTACATGTATTGCTACCAAACGTACCCTGAGTTTGATTCTGTGATGCACAAAGAGCTTGAAAAGTAGCTTGCATGTCCACCTGTTCCTTTAAACTTGATGAATACAACATAATCTCGCTTGGAATTAAGGGTGTCTCCCCATCACTTTCATCAGCAAGAAGATAAGCCGATATCAGAAGTAACCAATGAAGGTCTTCAAACATGCTATCTACGTTTGAAATTTCAGAAGGCACTGAAAGATAATTATTGATTAATGCACATAATAAAATTGAAAAAAAAGTACAGTGTTTTGAAGGCTAGAGGCTGCCCATGTTTGACCTTTGGACTGCCAATCAAGAACAAAACAAACCAATGCACACAAATTCATTCCGGAGAGAAAGGCAAAACACAGCGATAAAAAAAACTGGCTACAAAACGTTAACAGTAAAATCTCAGTGACTCATGGAACCTGCACAGTTAATTACAGTCAACTCTCTCTAGGCAGAGACCACTGTAAAGCTGACACCTCTTTAAGGCGAACAGTGATTGCTGTTCCAACCGAATTTCCCATGTTTCACTGTAACTAAACTCTCTATAAGGCGGACACCTCTCTAAGGGGCAGAAGACACCTTTCTAACAAATTTCTGGTAGAAAATACCTCTCAAGACAGACACTAGAATGGTATTCTTTATGCAATCAATGGATTATGGCCTGGATATTAAGGTGGCTCAAAATGGTTTCAATATTTTTAAACACGAACTCTTTGATAGATCGATACTCTCACAATTTTTTGCTTGTTTTCTTGAACACGGTAACAAAAAAATTTCCCAATTATTTCTTAACAAGTTGTGATCAATTTTTTTACATATAAGGTTACCATAGCAACAGTACAGCCTCTTAGAAATGCCCTTAATTTTGGCTTTATGTGCTTGCAACTCAAAAACGATCCGGATGACCCCGTTTTTTATTATTGAGTTGCGATCAGCATATGAAGATTCATCTTTCTGCAAGTTTAAAAAAAATCGATACATGGGGTTCAGAGCCACTTTAAACTATCAAAAAATTAAGGTGGCTCTGAACCCTATGTACAGATTTTTTTAAAACTTTGCTATGACAGTATTGCTCTCTTTAAAACAGCACAGTGCAGCAAATGATTAAAATGGTTAAATAAAGAGTGGACACACAAAGTCCCAACAACGTAATAGTAAATGAACAGTTTAAACCGTCCTTCAATAAGTGGATGTCTTTCTGAGCAGACATTAATACCAGAATTAGCATGGTACACAAAGAGAAAATCTGATTGGATTTATTACTTGGAAAGAACAGCCTTCTTTTTCATCTACATGTAAAAGTAGAATATTAGCCCTTTGTACCACCCTTCTAACACCACAGCTCACTCCACTACTGACCTGCACTACTCTCTTCCAGACATAGCTTCTGGAGTGCCTGGCCACACAGGTTATTTTTCACCTTATAGTTTGAATCAACAAAATTAGATTGCAATGCAAGCAAGAAGATACCATACTTACTTATAAATTGAAGGGTTTTATGCAAAACTATCGTAAGTGACATTTTGGGTGACTTTTAAAAATAACTGATTTCTTGTATACAGGCTTGTTTTCATGTGGTAAACATTGCCCTGTATTTTTTTGCTGTTTTGCACTTAGTTTTCGAGAAAACATGGGCCAAAAACATGTTCACGCAAAAAGTCACTTATGATAGTTTTGCATAAAACCCTTAAATTGTTAAAGTAACCATACCTGTAGAATTCTTGAAAGAGGCAAGGTACTTCTCAAATTGATTAATCCTATTTCTAACAATTTTGTCAGAAGTGAGAGAGAATGGCCCGGTATAATGCGCCCAAAAGTTCCCACAGTGCATAACTGACCAGCAAACAGTTCTCTGTCATCACTATCAAGATCACAGATTTCATCCAAGTGAATTCCGTCATTAACTTGCGATGAAAATGTCCCTCGCAAACCCTCTGGAGTGGCCAGATGGCACTGAATATAACAGTTCAGTATCCTGGTAGCACTGTTATTGAAAACACCGCAAGGAAGCTGAGAAGAGTGTTCGAGAATGCTGGCCCATCCATCCAAGAATTGTTCCACTGCTTCAATAAAGCTTGTGTCTTCAGAGTTAAGCTACAGGTATAGGTTATAAGTGAAGAGAGTTCAAAAGTGAAAATTATGCAAAAGTTTGAATGACCCATTTTACAGTTGTGTGTTCAATGACCTGGCCTTTGAGTAGAAGCAAGGCTGGAGGTGTAAACACCTCTGTCTTTCGCATGCAAATACACAACGGAGAATTTATATAATATTATTAATTTTTTATTATGAAAAATACGTAAAGATGGAAATGTTAATAAATAAATCTGTCTCTGTCTGTCTCGACTAGTTAGCATAAGAACAACAAGATTTACAAGAGAAAAGCAATGAGGACTGTATCAAAACAAGGTCACCTTGTTTTCATTGATGGGCCAGGTCGCTGAGAAATTATGCAATTATTATTGTAAAATGGACTATTAACAGCTACATTTTTTTGATGAAGAAGTATATGTACTGAAAGTGAATTATTAGTTGAAATTTATTTTGGACCCTGAAATTGCAGGGGGAACAGGGGCGGATTTAGGGGAGGGCCGAGGAGGCCGAAGTCACCCCCCTTTTCCGGTATTTTTTTTTCTGTAGCCAACTGACTTTCAAGTGGTGTTCTGCATAGAGGGGGGGGGGGGGGGGGGCACTCTCGCCAAAATTTCTTCAGACCCCTCTTTCTGGATTTTCTGGATCCACCCCTGGGGAACCTGGCAAATGTTGGAGGAGCACTTGATCTACAGGCAGCAAGGTGGAAGGGGTGGGTGGGGAGAAGGATAGTGCTGGCATCTGTGTGACACCCCCCCAAGTAGAACAAGTGCAGCTGTAATTTAGCTCCTCTAAATCTTGTTGTCAGAACAAATTTCAGAAAACACAACACTTATTGAAGTACAGTAACTAAACATACAGCAAGGAAACGTGTGAAAATAGTTTGATTTTCCATATCCCGTGGACATGTGAAAGACAAATGGGATGTTTATAAGGAGATTCATCCAGTCATAACTGATCATCGGTACTGTTGGTTGGGAGAATTCAATTATTGTTGATGATCAATTCAGCCATGCACTCCCTTTCCCATCACTAAAATGAATACCGTATTTACTTAAATAAGCGCCCACGCTCACATAAGGGCCCTCCTTCGAATAAGCACCACCCCCTTGGCCAAATGGCAAATAAGCACCCCCTCAAATAAGTGCACCCTACCCTCCCCCTCAGGGACACAAGGAAAACCTGTTTCCATTGTCACAGGCATCAGTGCATGTAGGAGAAAAGTCTATTTTCCATAAGTCCCTTCCAGTTATTTCTATCTCCTTGTGCTTGCAGAGTTCTTTTATATGCATTAACCAAAATAGAGTTACAGTTCATTTTAAGAAAAACTTAATAATCCCCCCTCCCCCAACCCAATTAAGTGTCCTCCTTCGGCACTTATTTGAGGAAATATGGTAACCAAAACAAATTGGCATCTTCCCATTGGGAAGCACATCCCATATGCTGGATGGGTGCTCTCTAAACAATACAACACTCATGGTCATACCAGGAGAATCATTCTGAATTCTTGCACGATAATATCGTCAACTAAGCATGGAACTACCCATCTTAAACATGTTAAAATCACCTGACAAAATTAATATAAAATGCAGAAGACAAACTATTTTAAGGGTAGTCAGTTTAAAGAACACACCTCTTCCTCCTTAGCAACTGCTTGAAGAAAAGAGCAAGTTAGATCTGTCATAGCCTCCATAAACAGTCGTAGTGTATCAGCTTGTAAAGATTGGAAAGACGAACATGGAAAAACAAACAGCAGACGATTCACAATGCTACCAAGGGCCAATGCAGCTTGGCCATTCATTTCCATGCTACAAAAAAAAGAAAGGAAAAAAAGAACAGAAATATATAAATGTGTAAAAAAAAATACTATTTAAAAAATGTTCAGCCTTAACATTTCATCCCCAATCCCACTTACTGGTAGTTTAATTCTATCAAAAGAAAGCCCAGAACTCCACTTTTCAAATTAACCAGGAAAAAAATGGTTTAAGCAGTGCTTGAGATACTATAGTTTAAAATTACACATCAGGGGCTTTCAAGCTCCAACTATGGGAAATAATTTGACAATTGGAGGGGGGAGATGGATGAGGTAAACCTTAAAGTGCACCTAACCTCAAAATATTTTTTTCATTAATTTAAAAACTTTCTGCCTATTCCAAAAACATTCAGCCTTTATTTCCAGTTTTGGACTTTTTTATGGGCTTCAAAACTTACGATAAACTAAGCGTCATTTAGTACACGAGTCAGAAGGGGCATGGGTCAATTCCTCATTTGACGCCACAAACTGCTTTGCATGTACACTGTATGTTTACAAAGACTTGCCACAATGCAAATCAGTTTGTGACGTCAAATCAGGAATTAATAGACCCACACCCCTTACTAGGTAGCTATCTCAGTCATGTGACAGACGATGCCAAGATTTACAATGTAGTATCCTTTTTTAGTTAAGATTTGGTTAAAAAAGCCACAAAAAGGTGCAATGCATTTCTAAAGGGTGCGAGGATTTATTTTAACAAAAAAATATTTTAGCGTTAGGTGCACTTTAACCAAAAACAAGAGGCTACAATTAGCCTAAACCCGGGCTTGTAAAAAACAGTATTGTATCCCTAACTTAGTGCTAAACAAAAGAATAGAGGGAAGTCTGTCTTTCTTACATCGGACGCATTGTGTTTAGCTGTGTTGGAGTCTATTTCTTTAGACCCCTATCAACATTTATTCCTCTAAAATACAGCTCAACCATTGAGAACAGTAATTATAACACTTGTAAAAAATATTTCTAAAAGAACAAGAAAAAGAGAAACAGAAAAATAAAGCCCGTGATATATACCACTAAAAAAGCTAAAAGACATCAAACCCGGGTTAGCTGTGTCACAGGCAAGAACAGTGACCTTTAGGCCACAGAGGTTTATCCTTTTGCAAGGTGATAAAAATAGTGTATTGATTCCAAAAAAAAAACTAAGCACACTTGTTTTCGCTTCGATGGATAATTGTTTGAGAAAGGAAACGCTTATCGAACGATGTAGGATTTTTTCGCATAAACGTTAATGGAGTACGTCTCGGTGAAATGTGAGTAGAAAATTAATTAGCAGAGTGAAACTGTTTACAAACACTTCTCCTTTGTCGTCTCATGTTATTATAATCGGCTCCAAAGCACAAGACCTAGAAAACTCAGACCCACCCCCCCAAACTGTAAAAACTCAAACCCCTCATAAACGGCGATAATTCATTTTGCCCACGTTTATTTCACTTTGAAAATTTGTATAGTTGTGAGGGGGTCTGAGTTTTCCAGTTTGGGGGAGGGGGGTCTGAGTATTCTAGGTCTCGTGCTCCGGAGCCGATTATTAATAACGTGAAGTGTTTGTTATCTGCGATAAATAGACGGCTGTAACATTTCAGCGCACTGAACGGCGATAATTTATTTTGTCCACGTTTATTTGACTTTGAAAATTTGTATAGTTTTGAGGGGGTCTGAGTTTTCCAGACTTGGGGGGGGGGGGTGCGGGGGGGGGGGGGGCTGAGTTTTCTAGGTCTGAGGTCTGAGTTTTCTAGGTCTGAGTTCTCCAGACACCCGATACGGGGAACACGGCGGCAATCCATCTGGAGTTAAATTTTGGTCATGTTAAAAGCTTTCTTCTCGCTGTTGAACTTGCAAACATTCGTATAGACACTTCTCTTAACATATTAGTTGTTCAGACTTCAAAGACACAAGGTGAATCGACGTTTTCCAATACGTGACAACAGGCATCATTCTTGCTGTTGATATGAGATTTACACTTCCGAATCACTCGGCCGGGAAAGGTCAAACTCCCTTTGTCTGTAGTCTCTAATTTTGGCGCTCCTCTCGCGTCGCGTCTCCTCGCAACTTCGCGCGCGCACGTGGCCCCAAAATCCGTCGCCAAAATTAGAGACTACTCACAATCTCCTGAAGCAGTCCATCTGCCATTAAGTTTACTCATGTTAAAAGCTTTCTTCTCGCCGTTGAACTTGCAAACATTCGCATAGACACTTCTCTTAACATATTGTTTGTTCAGACTTCAAAAGCCACAAGATGAATCGACATTTTCCCGTACGTGACAACACGCATCACTGTTGTTAAAAATAGTTAGCGCTTGCGCAGAAACGCCGGAAGTGCCATTTGTGGATGATACTCGACGACGAAAAAGAATAATCGTCGGTAGTTTAAGACCCGGGCGCCGCGCGAGACGCGCGCAGCCCGGGTAATAATAATAATAGTAATATATCGCATTTATATTGCACCTTTTCTATGCAATATTCAAATGCACATTACAACACTGGCTGGAGGACTTTGCCAGACTGCTTATAACGCAGTTTACAACTAATGAAGTTGAGTTATGAGTGCCCCCGTAATGTCAGGAACAATATCAAATCGTATCTGTTTTAGTTTTTATTATGCCTAATATCTTGTACAGACTTTTGTTATCTATATATTGTAATATTATATTATCCAAGTCATTGTAATTTAATACCGTAGTTACTGTGTAATTTGTTATTTTAGGGTACATTCAGAGATACTGGCATATTTCTTTGCTACTCTATAATCTGAATTGAAATAAAGTTATGTATGTATGTATGTATGTATGTATGTATGTATGTATGTATGTATGTATGTATGTCTGTCTGTCTGTCTGTCTGTCTGTATGTATGTCAATATCAATTTAAGACAGACACTAGGGGTGGTCACTGCCAGAGTTGTTACATCCCTAGTGGTTCTTTTATGTCCCACAGAATCAGAGAATTATGAAGAGTTGTGAGACGGGGCCTACGGTTTATCGTCCTTATCCGAGAAGACTAGAAAGTCTAACTGTTTGTAGATGTCATTACAAAGGCAGCACTTTCTCCTCAATTATTCAAAGACCCTGAGTGTTGGTCCGGCCAGGGTTAGAACCCGCGACCTCCCGCATGGTAGTCCGGTGCTCTACCACTGAGCTAACTGGTTGGTGGTCCACATGTTGTCTCCTTACCTCTTGGAAATTTGCAGATATCCTTGTATGAAGTTTGCTAAATACTGGGTTTGGGATGCTGCATCAGGGAATATTCCACCACAAAGGGATGCAAGCTGGATTAAACACTGGCTGCAGTGGTGAGTCAATTCATCACTGGCCTGCAACTTCACCTGAAGCTGTTAATTATAACAACATGGATTATTCAGGTTTCATCTATTAATTTTTTTGAGATCTGATCTCTGATCTTGGCAAAGATGGCATTGTGGACTTCAACCTTCCTCAGGATTGATCCCAAGCTTGACAGACACTCCACTTTCCTCTCAAGCAGTTTATGATCAGAGTCAAGGGCTTTTATTAAAAAAAAGAAAGTTTTTTTTTTTCATAAATAAGAGGACAAAGATATTTCAAAAAGAAAATTAACAATAAAACGTTACATGACGTTTCGACAACCTCATGTCATCATTGTCAAATGTGGAGACATTAACATAAGTGACATTAAATATATACAGAAATAAGTGTGTATGTGAATGACAAGAATGTGAATAATGAAATAATATCACGAGAGTCTAGTGTGATGACATGAGGTCATTGAAATGTCATGTAACATTTTTATCGTTAATTTTCCTTTTGAAATGTTTTTCTAAATCGATCTTTATCAGACAGAGATATTAAATGACACTGAAACAAAATTTGACATATAGAAAGTTCACACTATCCTAGACATTTTCAAGTACATAATAGACTTAAAGTATAGATCATGAGCAATGTCACATGACCATTTCCTTTAAAAAAATCGCATATTTGGGGAATTGGTGACAGTTTTATGAAAAACATAGAATACAAAGGCCTTTCTTGTGCAGATCAAAAACGTCCAGCACCTCACATTTGGAATGACCATCCATCGTTCTTAACAAACATTTTATGAGGACAGAGGTCATTTTTCAGTCCAGAATTCAACCTTTGGCAGTTTAAAAACTAAAACTTCACAATCATTCCAAGCAAAAAAAGTTAGATTGGATTACAAGGGAGTTGAAGCAGTTTCGTCACAAATTTACAGCTAATAATAATGGCAATAATAATTTATTACTTATATAGCGCCATTTACAAATACAGATCAATGGCACTTTATAATTTTTAAATCAAATCAACTCTAAATAAATCAAATCAAATCAAATGTTGGTTTTTGGGAGAGGGGAAAAGTGGACTACCCGGAGAAAAACCTCTCGGAGCAGAGTAGAGAACCAACAAACTCAGCCCACTTATGACGCCAAGTCTGGGAATTGAACCCGGGACACATTGGTGGAAGGCGAGTGCTCTCACCACTGCGCCAACCCTGCTCCCCTTGCCAACCCAGCTCTACCATCAACAGATTTTCCATTTTTTTTTTTTTACCTTGAAGAACAACCCTACCAAGGCTGGATCAGACAGCAGTTCTTTCCAAGATGATCCTGGTTTCAAAAGAATGACGCCAGCTTCTGACAGAGGGTGTCTTTGACTACGTGCACACTTACAAGTCAAGGAAGTCAAATTATTGACAGGGGTCAATATAAAAAAACTATGTGGTTCTCCATATATAACTAGTCTTAAATATGATTTTAATATATTTATTCTCATATATTCACCACTCACGGGTATATTACAAACCAACAAAACGACCAGCTCTCAGATGGCTTGTTGGCTCAGTTGTTAGAGGGCTGCACTGGTATCACAGAGGTCATGGGTTTGAATCCCATACAAGCCTGAATTTTTTTTCATCAGATATCGAAACAATGATAAGTGGGTTGAAAAAACAAAGTCCAACCAAAGTATTTGGTATCTGTTGAAACACATCCACCCATCCACCCATCATGGTGGCAAGGAGCTACCTGATTTTGCACCCATTTTGTTCCCTGTTTGTTTGTTGATTTGTCCTGATCATTGTTAATTGATGTTTGTTGTTAAGGGGGTTTTATTCTTCCTTAACACAGAAGAATTGAAAGTGAATTTTGTGTGAAAGGATATGATAGTGTAAGAAATCCCAGCTCAGTATCTGCTCAGCCAAAGATAACACACGCAGCAATGCTGAAACGTCTTCCCTGGATAATTGGTTCAACTCTGAGTGTGAGAACTGCTGCAGGGCCTGTACTGCCAACATGAATATTTGCCTTAGGCCCTGTACCTGTAGAATGAAAGAAATCACACCAGAATGGTACAGAAACCATCAAATTTGAAATAAATTGTTTTACCATTTTGTATGTATGATTAAGCTTGTTCAATGTAGGGTCCCAGCCAAAATAACACAAGAGTTCATAGAATATTCTGTGACAAATAATACATGTTTTGTGATAAACATGTACTTTTAGACTTGCTATGGCCCATGTTTTGATATCTTCTGTGCCTTGCATTATCCTTATCCATGCCAAGTGGTGCATAATTGGCCTCCTAGGAGAGTTCTATAGCCAACATTAAACTCTGGAACTCATTGCCACATACGATCATTGCTGCAGACAACCTGCATGTGCACTTTCAAAGAGAAACTTAGAGAATTCCTTTTTGAATCATTTCTTGTCAACTGGGAGAGTTACCTATTGATGTTTTTATCTATTATAATAATTTTAATGTTTAGATAGTTTATTCAATATTTTAAACTTACATGTATGAATTACACAAATACATGCTTGTGTGCATAAATTTGGGACTGAAAATCCCTGATTGGGAGATTCAATAAAGGTTTTAGTTTTTAGCAGGAGTGGCTCTTGGGGACAGGTGCTCAGCCCATCGCCCCGGCTTCACCCAACCCCAAGATGTGTTTGTGTAACGAATTAAGCTTATCACTTGCAATTGATCATTTGTTGGTTGTTTACAAGTTTTTGATTTGTAATGAACTCAGTGATGCTATATTATTTGCACAGAAGTAATCTACACATATGAACGACTCAAATTCAGCAGAACAATAGCTGCACTTGGAAAGCGCTGTGTAAAATTTTTGCCAAAAATTTCCACTCTAGTGGCTCTTGCGCGATGCGAATTGTGTAGCGCGCAATGCGATTCGCGTCATGCAGGAAACACGACGCGACTGGTAACTTACTTTTGAGCAGTACTGTAGCCTAGTGACTGGTATACATGTACATGTACCTCAAATGCTTTCTTGCAACGAACGTGGAATTCCCAACTCAAACCAATGTCACTGCTGCGGTTCAGGAAAGAAAACTCACTCAGCAATGCCTTCAGGATCATGCAACCCAAAATTTGCTGCAAATAAATCAATAATCTATTTGTTACTTATTAATCTGGACTTGCTGCTAGACATCCTTGAAGACCAAGGGGCTATTAGGGTGGAAAGAACAGAACAGGTTACAGGGACAAGGCAACACACTTTAAGTCCCTCTTATACACGGACCTCTCTTACAAGAATTAAATGGTATTTGAAACTAAATTATTTTGGCATTTTCCTGGGGAATCTTTAGCAGCACCAGTGACCATTATCAGATTGATAATCTTATAATCATATTTGTGCTATGTAAATTAAAGTCATTTCTCATAATTTTACATAGCCTTTGGTGGTCACTGTTCTCTATCTTGTCTTTTGACTTTTTTCTTACTTTTTTATTAAACAATAAGGAAAAATATCACACACATTCTGTCACCAAATTCAGGGCTTAGTGGTTGCTTTGTGTAGTTTTATACCAAACAAGTCAATAGTCATTTCCTCTATTCATTACCCACCATTTCTCTGTTGTTACTTGACATGAGCTGGGTAACATCTCTTAGCAAAGATTCTTGGATTGTTTGTGAACTGTCCAAAATGCCTCGTTTGCAAATTATAGCCACCACTTGTAAGACTTGCTCTTTGACATATTTTTGAATCCTTTTGAGATAAAAAAGAGAGCTTAGTCAAAATTACAAATGTAATTCCTTCTTGTGCAGTAAATCATACTGTTTTCATTGAAGAAAAATTAAATTCAATTGGGTGACAAAAGTAATTCTTGTTGCTTTGGTTTTGCACTATTTAGCTCTCTGATCAGTTAACAAAACTCACACTACTCTTCACTAAGAAACAAAACCGGAGGACGGGTATCACGCAATATACCTTGCTGCATCAATATTTGTCCTCCAATTTTTTGGTTGCAAAAAAAGACAAAAAAAAGCCAGTTTCTTCAATTTCAAGTGAAAGAATGCAATCACAGTTCAAATAAAATAAACTCAACCAATCAATGCAGTTGTTTACAACATTTGCAATCTTTGTCAGATCACTGTTTTTCAACATTTTCAACTTTCAACTGTGTACATACACTATATGAAAATTATTTGGAGGGTTATAAAATATTAAATAAACCCCTTTCTGGCTTGCTGGTATATCGGAGGATAATGTCCTTGGCTGATAGATTGTCCTCAAAATTTCACAGTTGCCCTCAAAGCGAACTTTTCATATTTTTGGACAATCTATCAGCCATGGACATAATCTTCCAATATATAATAATAATAATAATAATAATAATAATAATAATAATAATAATAATAATAATCACTTTATTTAAGTCTCAAATGTATTTAGCCGAGCACAGATGCTCTACTAATTGGGGAGACTAAATCAACTCTAAATAAATCAAATGAAATCAAATGTTGGTTTTTGGGGAGAGGGGAAAACCGGAGTATGCGGAGAAAAAACTCTCGGAGCAGAGTAGAGAACCAACAAACTCAGCCCACATATGACGCCGAGTCCAGGAATTGAACCTGGGACACATTGGTGGAAGGCGAGCGCTCCCACCACTGCGCCAACTCTCCTCCCCAGCTGCTGAAAGGGGTACACCTATAAACCCAGAAGGGAATGTTCAAAGAGTTGGAGTGAGCCAATTCATAAAATGCCTTTCACCTGAAAAGCATGGATATTGGCATGGATACCTCCCATAACAACACAAAACTACTTACTGTTGTCTGCGAGTAACAAACGTCAGGAGGAATGATCTGAGGGACTCTACATCTGATTTGTCAAGGATGTTCCATTCACGAAGGATTGCTTCTTTGATTGTTGAGGCGGCTTGGAATAGCACATAATCATTACCACTCAACTCTAAACAACACAGAATAATAGAGTCAATTACAGGCTAATAAAGCATTTCAAAGTATGTATAATTAGCAAATGAAAAAGCCTTCGCAGAACAGTCAAAATTTGGCGATTTTGCCACCCACATGTACAGTGGATTGTTTGCCGCCTACTCGACACTTAACATAGTTAATAAGAAGTACTTGCTTAATTCCTTTGCATTTCCCATGCAAATTACTGGTGGTAAGTGATGAATGAAATATAAAGCCCTCAAAAAGGCTGTCAAAATGGAGCAGAGTTTACCCCTAAAGCACACCAGCTGGAACCGTTTATTATGAGGCAGTTATTTTCAAAATTTTGGGGTTTGAATGCTCCCTTATCCCCCTTGATGACCCTTGCTGCCTTCTACTCTTTTTATCCTGCCTACTGCTCCAAATAAGTTTGACAGGGTTAACCATAAGGCACACAAGGAAGTGATGAGAGCACAAAAGAAGTAGGACTAACTACTTCTTTTGTGCCTTATAACAGAACAAAGCACAGTTAAGGCCCTTTTATTTGTTTTATAATATGGTTTTTCAATATTGTAGATAAACTTGTTTCAATTTGTGAGAAAACTGAGCAGATTTTATTCTCAGCTTGTGCGCACAGAATGGTGTCACTGATCACCATGATGTGTCAACACTGTCTTGCTGTACAAATTATTTTTAACAGGCAGCTAAAACTGTTGAGTTAAAACAAGCAGCACTTAGAATTCATGTCATTAGTTGTGGTATGATTGTACTATTTTGATTAAGAAGTTAAATTTTTGAACTGTGCAAAATGCCATATTTGCAAAGATTTTGAATTAAACTGTATGCGTAGAAAAATGGCATCATCTGCATGCTTTATACTCTCATAAGGCACACTCAATTAAAATGAAAAGATACATGAGCTATATTATAAATTTACAATAAATATTTCTCATCAACTGAAGATTATCAATGAAAACCACCAATCTTTTCAAAACTGTTGTTTATTGTACAAAGAAACTGTGAAAATTGGAGCAGAAAACTCTAACAAATAATAAGAAAAAGTCAGAAATAGATAAGTAGCTATCACAAGGTCTAAAGAAACTATGTTGTAATAAACCATTTGATTTGCTTTCCCAGTTAGCCCAATGGAACAACAGCTTTTTTCATACAAAAAAATAATGCTCTACTCTACTTCTTTTTAAACTTATTACATGCCCAGGAACAGCAAAAACAACAATATTGTTCTTCTTTTTTAAGCGGTGCATGATCTTCAGTCATTTAATAAATATGAATGCTACCTGTTACATCTTCATATCTAAGTGCTTCTGTTTGTAATGGACTGGCTCATTTGTGCAAGTCCAAGTTGAAGGTCAAATTAAGGTTTTTATGAATCATATTCTCTCATATTAGTGATTTACTGTTGATGTCTATAACCCTTGAGTCTTGAATAGTTTTTTTTCTTTTAATCTCCGCTTCTGGTTCAATCTAAGTTATCACGACAATACTAAATCACACATGCATCACAAAAAACCTCTTTGTCCATTCTGTTTTGAACCTTGCTTTCACTCAATTCCCACTATCACTATCAGTTGTAATATTGAGTGATTAACAATACTAGCTTCAAGAACAACTTAACAATCATGACATTATATTACCTAAGATCTGTTTGCAGGCTGTGTAAGGCGATTTAGATCTTCTCAAATTCAGGAACACTTGCTCGGCGGATTGGCGCTGTTCTTGCGTCACCAAAGATGGCGGCGCCTGTGAGAAAGACCCGCGTGAAGACAGAGTCAGTATAGATATTTCTAGGCCAAAGAAAACATCATTTGAGTACCTACCATCACTATTGCGGCCGACTGTTCCAACTCCTGAAGAGTAACCATCGTCAGCGGGTCACGAACGGGGTTTTTGCAAGTGAACTACATTTTACATCACCGGACCGTCGTGAAGTCGAAGAAGTTTTCAGTCAGGCAATTTTTTATGCGGAGGAATGAAACTAGCATTTCAAAACATTGGGATCCAGGCCCTCCCTTCTTATTCTCACGTGTGCTTGGTTCAAGCTGCTTCAGAGGTACAGTATTTTTGGTTAGTTTTACCTCTTTTATCTATCCTTTTGGTGTTGGTTTTATGCTTAAGGATCCATTTATCGAAAACAAAGGGATTCATTGACGCTAGGAGGTAATTCACGGTGATGCAACTGTTTTGAATCGCTGGTTTGTTGTACATAAGATTTTAGCTTATATCATAAGTTTACTAAACGTTGCACTGGGAAGCAACGACTATCAAACTACCAAATCGAACTATTGAACAAGAACTACTCACAGTTTTGCATTTTAAATTGCCTTAATTTTTGCATTTGAATTTCCTATGACTCTAACATTTCTTTTACGTTCTTGAACGATGAATCCAGACGCATTTACAATGATGAACAATGGAATGTTCCATGACCACGTGGGATGATTATTCCATTAACTCTCTTTCTGATTGAATGCTGCTGCGAATGTTGCTTTTTTAACACCATCTGCTGTAGCAGTTTGCTTTAATTCACCTTTTTATTATTTGTTCGGCCAGCAGGTTCTGATTACAAATGGCAACTCGTTCAGCATATCGAATATATAGGTAAGATTTAAAAGCTTGCATATTTTAATGGTGTGATTTGTCCAAAACAAAGTCTTGCAAAGTGAAGAATGGGAAATGCGGACCCTTGTTACTTTGATTTGAATGCAGTTTTCACTCTAGAAAAGGGCACTGGATAGAAAACTTTGCGATAACAAGTCATCTCATCTTGCTGTGAATTGGCACAGCATAATTTTGAAGCCATCAATACATCATCAGTTTTATGTCCAAAATTCTAGTCTGTCCTGATTAACTCATAGTTGACCTGACCATCCAAGAGCAACTTGAAAATTTGGTTTATCAATGGAGTTGAGAATGTAAATTGACCACCGTAAAGAGATTCAAAAAGCTGACATTTTGAGCGTTAGCCCTTCATCAGAGCAAATCAAGGAATTGTAGGTTGTGTATGGTTTCACTCCCACCAATGCAGCACCACAATTTCTTTAGAAACTAGCCCCGTTTATCCAAGAGTAACTTGGTTCACTGTGTCCAAAAAGTGGTCTGGTTCTGTTAGTGATCCCTGTGAACATAGCACTGGGTTAAAGCAATGGGCGGCAGTGTACCTACAGCTACTGTTTTGCACATTGTAAGGGTCCTGCTCATTTCCCATACATGATTTTCGTGATAAGCTGTGATGAAAGTGCAGGGGTCCTGAAACCAGGCAAACATGTGAGCTGGCTGACATACTGGCACAGTCTTTACACCTGTTGTAGAAGGCGTGTTAAGTGTGTTAGGAATCTGCATTTGCTGAGCTTGTCATAGAATAAAATTCAATGCGGAGTTAACCAGACTGAGTTGGGGAAATGTCTAGGATAGCCAACAACCAAGGCCTCTTCATGTGGTACGGGTGGGTGATTAATGTTTTTTTTTTTTTTTTAAGGTAATCCAGTAAATTTTTAAGCTGGTTCAAACATTAATGGTTCTTTATATTATTTTGTTCTCTCCTCAGGGTTACTTTTGAAAAATAATGATCACGTTGGAATGGCACGTTCCATCACATAATCAAGGTTGATGTTTCTGAGCTGAACAAATGAATCAAGAGTCTTCATAGAATTTTCTTCAAGTAGAAAATGATCTTGTTAGTCACAAGTAGTATTAGACAAAAAACTTCAATGCATGTCCTGTCTATCCAGTTGTCCAAACAAGTTGGTGACATCAAAATGCTAGCATCCCACCCATAAAGCAATTATAGGCTAAAGAAACTAGGCAGATGCTATGGCAGTGGAGCACCTCAGAGCAGTCACTGTGTAGATCATGTGATCAAGCATTACTGTGTAACAATGCACCTGAATCAGTGATTGGCTTGTATTCATGACTGTCTGCTCAGAGACTGCTGCCCATAGAAAAGTATGTTCTTCAAAATTTGTGAACAAATTGTTTTAAAAGCAGAGCAATAACCACAGATACAAACAGCACAATGAACCAATCCAGGGGTTTCATTAGCCGGCAACCGGCAAGAATCGCCGCCTACTTTGTCAGAATTGACCTGTTACTGCCACCTACTTTTTCCATATTTTCACTTGAATTATTAAAAAAATTCATCAGGTCACCGCCTACTTAAGTTAGCTCAGATGGCTAGTTTTTCCATCCAATCACAGAACAAAGAAATGCAAAACCAAAGCAAACGAGACTAGAGCGGTTTTCAATTGAGTGTCGAAAGTAATTATGGTTTTACTTTGGTTTTGCATCGCTTCTCTCTGTGATTGGCCAGGAAAACTCGCGCCACTTTCTCAACCAATGAGAACCAAAACCAAAATCAATCGTGACTTGCACACGCATATTTTCCCGCGCTTTGAGCCCGCTACGTGTAATTGCTTCGTCTTCTGATTGGCTCATTGCACTGTTTCGGTCTGTTGTGACTGGCCAGAGTAATTGCTTTGGTTTTGGTTTTACAACACTTAATTGAAAAGCGCTCTAACTTACCACACTAAACTGAAACCCACCCTAAACCATAACAAATCAATATTTATTGTCAAAAAGGAAAGATGATTACTTTAAAGAAATTATTGGCCCTCATTTTTTATACATTTTGGGGATGACAGTTGGGTGGAGTTACCAGCATACCCAACAAAACCAACAGTGTAAAGATGCAATATCCTCAGGCTACTAAAGAACTGACCTGCTCCACTCTTCACATGAAAAAAAAAAGGGGGGGGGGGTTACTTTATCCAGCAAAGAATCGTAATGGTAAAATTATTATGCTCTTCTATCAAGAACTTTCTTTCAAGTAAGGCGAAAGTGAGAAAATGCCATAAAATTAAGGGGAAGTTTCAATTTTAAAATTGGCTGGGTTTGACAAAAAAACTGATTGAAACAGTTCTAAACAAAAAAAAGCTAACCCTGATATAGCGTGCAATACAGGCTCTTCGTTCAGGCAATTAATTCAGAGAGGTTTTCTGCCTCGAGTTTGCTTTCGAATGGTGCGCGGTCAGAAGCTAAAAGGGTAAGAGGCTGTATCCAGGCTAACCCTGAAAGCGCTTGGGTTTTTGTTTAGTGTTTAGTGGGTAGGAGTAAGGGGTTATCATTGTGATATGGGGAAGGTGGGCATTTTAGGGAGTTTTCTACCAATAAGGATCGTTCAAACTTCGAAACTTGAAGATCTTCGGAGATGCAATATTAAAAAACAAGAAAAGCTATTATTCTGACCTGGCAGACCTCCTCCAGACAATATCAGCGGCGCCGTAATGGCAGCCATTACGTATGTGAGCTCCGTGTATTTTGTCTAGTTTCTCGTTTGTATTACTGTTACTTGACCTACAATGTGGCAGGATTTACAGCAAACCAGTCTCAGATTACTATGGTGGAATTGTTTCCTGTACGTCTTAGGCCTTTTCGGCCATTTCGCTGTCGAGTGGTCTCGTGTTTCGAGAACTTCGATCCGCCATGTTGTTTGTCCAGGACAAATAATTTACTCGTCATTTGAACTCAAGAAGATCCGAAGGTCTACCTGTCGATCATTGCTACCTGCGGATGTTTGGGAACGCATAAACGACCTTGGAATACGAAGGCCCAATCGATCTAAGCGGGCTGGCCGCAAGAAAGCGAAAGGTCAACAATTTCGATCGAAACCGGAACCAACGAACTGTGAACTCTGGAATGTAAGCAATGCTATACACATGGACCCTCCTAAACGGGTCACGAGATCGCCATTTTCAATCCCGGCTATGGTCTATGCCAATATTCGACAGGTTCTTCCCAAACTCGATGAACTGCAAGCAATTGCTGATAATAACGATGCATCATTTGTATGTTTAACGGAGACTTGGCTAAATGCTGACATTTCGGACTCGGCTTGTGCGTTATCAGGATATACCTGTTTTCGTAAGGACCGATGCTTCGCCAATTGCGGTGGAGTCTGTATCTACGTGAAGTCAACGCATCAATGCCATCTACTACCTGACTTTGATGATCCTCAAATTGAGTCGATTTGGGTCAAAGTACGGCCACACCGTTTGCCTAGAGGAACCTCAGCTCTGCTCATTGGGACTGTTTATCACCCTCCGAGCAGCTCTGCCGAACAAAATCCGCTACTGATTTCGCACATTCAGAAGAATATTGAGGCCTTTCTTAATAGCTGCCCTGATGGTTTAGCCATAGTGATTGGCGATTTCAATCCTCCATCGACACGAATTAAGTCTGCTGATGTTACCATGGCAACTGGCTTGAGACAGATAGTCAGATTTCCCACACGGAATGATGCCACTCTTGACTGGTGCTTTACCAACAAGCCCAATCTCCTGTCTAATCCAGTACAACTTCCTAAGATTGGAACCAGTGATCACAATGCGATCATGATCAGCCCTAT
>JAEMWC010002227.1:0-25000 GCA_016490735.1 Pachyseris speciosa | reverse complement strand
TCGCCATCGCTGGCGTTACGGCAGGGCAGGGAACCTCCACTCTTACAACAAAATGATGCAAAATTGTAGGCAATAATTACTAGATTTCAAATTTTGTTTCAAAATATGGATATAACATTTAAGTGTACAAGAAAATGGATATCATGATCCCTATTTTCCCGGGCGCGGCCATTCTGGATTTGAAGGATTTTCTGCTTCATTTGCTTCGTGACAATAGCTGCAACCATTACACAGTCATCAAATCCAAATGGCCGCTCCCGGGAAATTTGAAAGCGAAATAGGCGATAATGATAACGATTTTTTTGCACGCTTATAAATGTTATATCCACGATTCAAAACAAAATTTGGAGGCTACTAATTGAAGGCGTCGGTGCATAACCATCCTATGTCGAATTTTGGGTTGTTTTTCGATTTTGCTTGGATTTGTCTGAATTTCTGCATGTGAACTGCAATTCGATGGAAACACATTGTATGGTATTTTTTTGACTGATTCATCCAGAATCCAGAAATGCATTTTTTCTTACTAAGAAGATGTAATGCAACTTGCAAACCACTCCCATGGAAGGTTGGTTTCTTGGTGTACGTAAGAAAAAATGCATTTCTGGATTCTGGATGAATCAGTCAAAAAAATACCATACAATGTGTTTCCATCGAATTGCAGTTCACATGCAGAAATTCAGACAAATCCAAGCAAAATCGAAAAACGACTCAAAATTCGACATAGGATGGTTATGCTCCGAGCCCTTCAATTGTTTCCAACAATTTAGCGTGAATTTTTTTGTAAGAGTGGAAGTTCCCTTTAAGCCTCACAAAGCCCCGGCCAGACGATCAAACATTTTCGACCAACATCGTGTTGGAAGAGCTTGTTTGACTATTTGGCGTTTAGCCACCTCTCTCAACTTTGCATTGAAATGGTTTTCCATGTTTGATCTAGATCACACATTTTCATCCAACAATTTGCGTTACGAACAAATGTTTGATCCTTTAGCCACCCTACCAAAAAAGAGTGCACAACCGGTAAAAAGCAACCAAATGGACTACAATGTCGAAATTTCAACGATAAGTAATAGTAATTGGACCGAGTGGAGTACAATTCAGGGAGTAATCGCGCGAGTAATTTCAAAATCAGCCGAGCGCGAAGCGCGAGGCTGATTTGAAAATACGAGCGCGGTTACTCCCTGAATTGTACTCCACTCGGTCCAATTACTAATTAATCGTATCTATAACAAATTTCGAGGTCCAATTACTAATTAATCGTATCTATAACAAATTTCGGAATTAAAAATTTCTTTTGGGAAGGTCTTTTGAGCGAAAACGTCTGTAGCGCTTTCCATATGTTTTGAAAACTGCAGGAAACGTTTGCAAAGGAAGCCATTAAAGCGCGCGTAATTGACGTGAAAATCACGTGGGTATCCAATTACAGGTGTCCAATTACAAAAAGTTCAAATTGGATACCTGTAATTAGACACCCACGTGATCGCACGTCGATTACGTGACAAATAGGCGCGCGGAGAACCAATCACGATCCAGAATTTTGTTATAGATACGATTATACGCGAAATTGTTCGGTGGACTCACTTTGTCTGGTGTTTGGTCAAACGTTGCTTGTCGATTTAGGTCCACCCAACGTTGTGTTTAGCAAACACGGTGCTGGACGAAAATGTCTGATCGCTTAGCCTGGGTTAATATTGATATTTCTATGGGACCTTCCCAATACATTTCGCGGAAAGCCGTAAGAGAGGAAACTGATTGTAGTAGCGCCTGAGACACAAGAACACCGTACCGCTCATGCGCAGTACCAAAAAAGTATGCTTGCCAATGGTACGGCATCTAAATCCCTTTCGGCCGATTTCAATATATGTGTAAAATTAGCGATAGACCTTAGCTGGTGCAAACATTCACGTGCCTATTGTGTGGGCGTCTCTGGATGTTACTGGGTTAAAGAATTTCTGCAAACTCGACAAATGATAACTCGAAATAAATCGTCAATCTTATACCTTGATCAGCTCTTCTAAAGTATTCTAGAAAGCCAGCAAAGAATGTTTTAATTTGTTTCAAAGTCTCCATCTCTGGACTGAGCGCAAGTCTCGGCGATGGAGTGAGAAGCTGATACCCAATAATATTTTTTTTGCCACCGTCTCAAATAGATACAGAATTACCTGACCCGCAGGTAGCATAGCTTATCTAGGCGGGCCAGCATATAAGGAGACATAAAAGACTGCTAAAAGATTATGTTGGTAAGGAAATAAAGTTGAGATCAAAACGAGAACAACGTAAAACAACAGAGAAGAAAAGCTGAATAAAGAGCTGATTTGAGCGCTACCTTCTTGTGGCACTATTAGGTTCCCAGCTACATTAGGCGTTAAGATAGCGCGTTAAAGTTAAGAAGCACGATTCTTTACCTTGCACATAATTTCTTTTAATTGCAATGTTCGAATTTTCTTTTCGTAAGGATAGGTTCCAGCCCGCTGCTCTATACCACTCAATCTCGGCTGACATCAAAGTTTAGAGGATTGAACCCATTTGACATGCGCCAAACAAACAAACTGACTATGGATGCTAGAAAACGGTAAAAAACAAGCAAGGCTGGTTACATGGCTAGGAATATATATATTTAAACCTATATATATTTAAATATATATAATTTTGACTATGGATAACCCACATGATACTCTAACGACTTCCGCTCAGGATGTCGAAACGTCAGTCACTGTCACCATAAGCAGTCATTCTTTGAACTGGTTGTCGTACTGTACAGAATTTATATACGTAACCTCTTATCTGTAGAAAAGTACGCGAGGTTGCAAGTGACAAGCAAAAGTGTACACTTTGACCGCGCAATGCTCTTATTTACAGTGCATTTAAAAACGATAACATTAATACTACCCTTGCAAACTTTCTCAGTTAATTATGCAAACCTGGCATGTTGAAAGACTTGAAGTTGTTAAGAAAACAACAGAGTTTATATTGATTTATTTGAACCTCCCAAAGGCCCACTTCTGCCTAGAAACCACTGATAATTCAGCGAATGATCCAAACCACATACACACTTTGCGTAACAGAGCCCCTACAAAGTAATCCCATCGTTTGTGAGAGGCTTAAATCAACCGAGACTCGTTTCTCTTGTAATTTAACATGTGAAATCCAAAGTTATTAAAAGCCACCCGAGCGTAACTATGTCACCTTAGTTGCAAAATCATTTGCATAACTGTGACCTTATTGCCCATTAAAAATCGATCAAGGAGTCAAACACGTCGCGCGGTCTTGTCGTTTGCGGCTGTTAGATCGCAGTCTTGAATGCCGGTCATGTAGATTTCCCCGATACATTTCATTCAAACAAGTCAAGACTGAGCACAAAGCGTGGACAGGACACTCGGCATCGTTTAAGTTCATTAACAAACTCGAGGAGCAATGGATAGCAGGTACACTGCGGTAGGTATTCGATAAGGAATCGCGTTTAAAGTTATTGAATAGCGAGTCTTGCGTAAGGCAACCATGTTATTTTCCGGGTATAAAGAACTTCTGAGGACTTTAAAACAGTTTCAATGTCTTGGACGTATTAGCATTCCTGGCGGTTTGCTATGAGAAATAGACACATTGACAGCAGATTAAAATTAAACCAACTGAGACAATTTCCATGCTTCCCATAGGTGGGCCACTAAGTAAATTGTCTTTAGTTGCTTTGAGCTGTGAAACCTGTTTGCACTGCCCCGTTCAACTCAAATAAAGTTTCCTAGTAATCTGTATGTGATTATGAATAATGCAAATTATACATGACTGAATAATTATTCTTCAACTATCATCACTGATTACTCGCATGTCAGTACCAATCATCCGAATCCCTATTTAGCTCAGGGAAAAAAAATCATTCATATTTAACAACCTTACTCTACTAAAACTTCACGATTTCTCCTAAAGTGAATCTCAGTTGCTTTTGGTTGACATAGGCAAGGCGATAGGCAACGAAAACGTCATTCAAAATATAACTTCCCGGTTCTGTAACTCTTTCGCGATTATTCCAAACTGTGTTCACTTGGAAGATGCTGGCGAACTATACAAAGACTAAATTGCAATGAACGACGTCAGAGTAAGGAAAGAGAAATAAAAAGTTGCTGTCAAGCGCTCATGTTCTCGAGTTGGTCATTTCACGTTCACTTGTTGTTTAGAGGACGGCAAGGAAATGTACCAAAATGAAAACACAAGTGCAAAGCCATTGCTTTTGCTCATTAAGCCTATTGTTTTGTGACGTTTACGTTGCCGTTGTCGTCCTCGTTGCTTAAGCTTCCTAATAACACCACAGGGGCGCACACAATCTGTTTGTGTGACCGTTTGGAAGTTTTTATACATTTAGTATAAAATCAAAGCGTTTTACAACCACATTGTGTGGTCTCCCTGTGCTAACACTGAGTTCCTTCGAGACCCAATGGCCCCCTTCTTATGCTCACACACCCATATTTTCAACACTAATCTAGATTAAAGTACGCGTAGTTTGTGAGCCAATCAGGAACTTTATATAATCCAGTAGTTTATAATCGATAGACATCATCAGGCTGGTGTCATTTTCCATAGCGTCATCACCAAATGTTGATTTTTAGGTCAAACCTCCTTCCACAATCGAAATGGAGCGCATAGATGTAGCGGAAATGATGGAAAATGGTCGGCCACGCGCTGCTTCGACGGAAAGAAGCCGCAATTCACTGTTGAGAAATCTTGGGGAACTATGGAGCGACTACTCATTTCAGATCATTGTTGTTATCATTGCATTCATCTTGCTCATTTACACAATCGCAGGTAAGCGCAACTGTAAACAGTTATTGTACTTGACCTTCCAGGCCTTGTGTGAGCCTGATATATAGCACGTCGGCAATTGAATGAATTCTACACGAGTTGAATCAATTTGTGAGTAAGATCGTCATATCGATTATATTGTTGATTGTGTTGTTGTTTGTTTACCAGTTAGAGTCTTAAACATGACTCTTGAGCTCAAGCATCGGAAAACTGAACCAGCCTGTTCCAGGATCTCAGATATTTGGGACGAGCGAGAACGAGCAAACAAAATTTAGCGCGGCGATTTTCTTCTTCTCTTCCGTCTTCGATCGTTGTTTCGTTCGCGCCATTTATCTGAGAGCTTGGAACACGCAGTGACGCCACCTGGGACAGCATTACCTCGTCGCCCTTCCCGTCCCTTCCCCCTATGCCTACATTGCAAATTCTCCCTCTAGTCCCTCTTCGGACCTGACGGCCACCACAGCCAGACCCGGCGGCCAAATTTCAGACGAGATTTTTCCCTTAATAGGCATCAATAATTAATGAAAAAAACTTCATCATTTCGTCCTGGCTTCCCAACCCCCCCCCCCCCCCCACCCCTCTCACATCCCCTTGAAATTACATCGCCAATAAAAATTGCTCTTCATTTGTTATTTTCTGCAGCCATCGCGGTCTCCGGCTTCCAAAAAGTGGTAGGACTCTTTGTCATGTCCATGATTTTCTGGTTTTGCGTGATTTACATGTTTATCCGGGACTATTGTGGAGACGCCATCTACAATCTGTGCTGTGCGCCTGTTATTTCATTACTAAAAAGGAAATGGAGGTATCTTAGATGGTAAGTTATCGCAAGTGATTCCTGGTAGTCCTGCTACTGAACGTCCCTCACCACCTTACACTGGTTCTTAGTTCTTTCAGTTCTTCTTTTATACACGTCTGGGTAGTTTCAGGGCATTTCCAATGTTTTACAAAGCAGGAGAGGAGTTTTTACGTAAAGTGATCGAAATGATATTCGACTTTTTCCACTTCTCATCCTGTAGCGTGAGACTACGCGCGCCGCGAAAGCGTAATATCCAAGGCAAGCTGCGCAGACACTTTAGTCCATCGGTTTGTTCATCTTTAAGTGGTATTTTACGTTTGTCAGACACTTATCTTTGATTGCGGAAGGAAAATCGGCACACCCTTGTTCTTAAGCATTCTTTTGCACTAACGGGCTAACCCCTAATTTTTAGAAATGGATGTGTACTTGTACACGCTCAAAGTTAAATCCGCGAGGAAACGAATTACTGTCTAAATCGAGAGAGAAACGTCTTGAGTGCTGCAAAAACCCAAACCAAAACAATCACTCTATAAACTAATGGAGATCAGAACTCAAAGCAGATACTTCAAGACCAGAAAAAAGCGGGCGACCATGCAAGTCTTCTTTCGTTTTGGTTATACTTTTAACTGGCTGAAAGACCGGAGTTGCATGAACTTTTTCTTCACTCTCAGGTTGTAAGGCAGGGCGTACAAAATATAGGCAAAATTACTCTCGTTTGATATTTCAATGAAACGCGCCTCTTACGCGGTGTGAACAATGTATTTTGCATAAGCGAGCGTACCTTCACCGGCTAGCTCCGGGGAGGGGAGGGGGGAGGGGTCAAATCGAAGATCCGACAAATAAACAGGGCATCAAAACAATTGATAAGATCATGCTGGCTGTGTGCTCAGTATATGCTTCAGTTTAGATCATCACGTCATTGACATCCGCACGTAAAAGCTTAAAGAGCCGTAAAAGAACCCACACACTTATGGTAAAGAGAAGGGAAGGTAGTTCCCGATGCAGTGGTCGGCATATCGCACATCTCAGGGTTGGGTGGAGTCACGGCGATAAGCTGACTCTGCCACCCGGGGCGCTTTCCTTTTGCATGGAAAAACAGTTTGTTCCGGTGGTAAATCAAATGGAACAGTCCTTTCCACCGGAAATGTTTTGGAAAAAAGGGATACCTTCTGAGGCATTCCTCTAGTCTCGTTTTTACAAGAATGATAAAAAAATCCTGTACCATTTGCAGCGTCCCACCATACTCCTTGATGAATTAAAGGCGTGGTTTGGTACTGTTTTGGTTAGTAGCCAGTCTCTTAAAGAGTAACTCAGTGTAAAAGGAACACGCTCGTACCTTCCATTTTGATTGAGGAAAATTTTCTTGATGATAGCTGAGTTAATCTTTTGTCTCACGGTTGAATCACAAAGATGTGGATCGTAACGTTTCGACCGCTATACTGCTGGTCTTCATCAGGCGATGGTGTCGACTGGTTGCGTGTGAGTATAAGAAGCACCGTAGAGAGGTATCCATTCGAATCCTTAATGATCAACGTATCAAGGAAGGGAATTGAGTTGTCATTCTCAGTTTCCATTGTGAAACGGATCGTCGGCTGTTGACTATAGAGGCGTTGTAAGAAAGAGTCAACTTTGTCACGATTTAAGATGGTAAAGGTGTCATCCACATAGCGTTTCCAGATCTTACAGGGCGTGGATGTCAAAGCTTGCTCCTCAAAACCCTCCACGTAGAGGTTAACTATCACTGCGATACGGGCTACTCACGGCTGCTCCTTCTTGCTGTTCGTAAATCAGTCCATCATACTGGAATTATGTGGATCTTAGAACGAAACTCAAAAGTTTTGTAATCTGCGTAGTTGTTAGAGTCGTGCGGTTGGCAAGGCACGGGTCAGCTTCTAGTTTTCGCAGTTCAGTCTGTACTGCTCCTTCGATTGGAACGTTCGTGAACAGAGACTCTGCGTCGAATGACACCATGACCTCGTTTTCTAGTACCCTCTTCCTTTAAACAGAAAATTCTCCCTCTTTTTCCCATTCAAATGGAAAGCGCCCCTGTTTCCAATGACTCCTGGTCATAGAAACCTCTTAAGAGGCCAGTTAGGCGCAAAAAAAGGATTGATGATAATCGTTAAGCTAAGCATGCACAGACAGGAGTGGTCAAATTGGGCTCCAGTGATGGAGAGACCCCGTGCTTCTGTAAGGAGACCAAATGAGTGTATAATGCAATACGTTTGTTATCTAGCCTCCGAGAGGTTTTCACAAATAATTTAAAGCAATAAAGAGGAATGCAATGCGAAACGATTAGCTTTTTTTTGCTTGCAGGGTTGTTCTTCTTGTGGTATTGACCTTAGTTGGCTTATGGTTTGGTCTGGACACCGCTAAGGAACCTAGAAGGTTTATATCAGTGCTAGGAATGTTAGTCTATGTGGGAATCAGTTACACGTTCTCAATTCATCGGAGAAAGGTGAGTTGTTTGATATACATTGCATGACTGCTGTCAAAAATTATGTGAATGTTTGGCCTGCGTTTTTGAATTGAGCAATTTGCGTCATATTTCTTGATGTCCTACAACCCCGTCGAGTCAAGGGAAGCCAGTCAAACGTTTTCGGTGCCAAGCTGGCTTCTAAAACCAATCTTATATTGTTTTACTCTCGTTTACCTGGTTGGCAAGGAGTTCCAGCACTCAGTATGTTGTTTATGTTTATTCCAGCTGTAGTCATGTAGTAAACAGTTTCAGAAGACATTGTCCAAAATAGCCTTAGGTCTTCACAAAGCGAACGTCAGTTTACATCTGACCAGTAGCAATGCAAAGGGTACTTTGTGAACCAGTCAGAACTCGACTAGTCATTTGAAGGGTATAGTGCAACAGTTGAAGCCAAAAGAACAGCAAAAGATTTGGACCGTAATAAGAAATATTTCTCCATCATCTGTACAACGACTGGTTAAGATGAATCTGAATGTCACACTTGTAGAGGTATGGTATTACGTATTGACGCATCACTTACCCGCCTTATTCACGGAATTAGACTGCTAGCAGTCCGGCCTTTCTGGAAAGTCGAGCTCGATAACCAATGAGAACGCAAGTCATCAACATGGCCGCTACATTAGAGTAAGGAGTGAAAACGAGAAACCACTAGGGAAGGAGCCTCTCCCCGGGTGGGTACTCGCTATATTGCCTATACGGGGGCGTGTCTCTGGAAAATGGTATGGATTTTGGTCCCTTTGCCCTGAACAGGTTTCAAGCGCGTCTGTCCTAGACAGGGTAGGGCTGCAAGACTGTCGTCGAGTATTATAAACAATCCAAAATCCCAGAAGTTTGAATGGTTTTATTTAGCAGGTCATCAGGGTCAGGGTTCAAACACCCAGCGGCACCCCTATACCCAAACATGGGTTAAGTATACCCCCGGGAGCCTCTCCTCCAGCCCCCTCGGCTCGTTAGCTCCATGTTTCCGATTTTCTGCGCCCCCTCTCAACTACTCAGAACGGACTCCAAGCAGTCTAGCAGGGACTCAAAACTTACAAGTAAATTACTTGACACAAGGTTAAAATGATCTCATGATTGAAGTTCGATTTGATGATTTCAGATCAAATGGCGGCCCGTGTTATGGGGTATGGGTTTGCAGTTTGTCTTTGCTCTAGTCATTCTCAGGACCTCGCAGGGATTCAAAGCTTTTAAATTCATCGGCGACACCGTCACAAGATTCCTTGACTACACGGATGTCGGGTCAGCTTTTGTTTTTGGAGAGAGCTTTGCTGTTCATTACATTGCATTTAAGGTATCACAGGAGTAGTTTTAAAAGTCAGTAGCGTAAATCAAATTATCGTGTACAACACTTGAGGCATCTCTCACAGACTCTGGCCAGATCAGATGCTACAAATGAGCCACTTTTTTCGAGCCTAGCTGCAAGAGATTCCATTTTAAAGTGCATGTTAGAAGTTCTGTGCAATCAGCACCTTATGAATGGACTCATGTCTCACTACCTGTTCCGTATAAGGAAGCCAGTTTACCGACTGTTATATCAATTGCTTGGCAACAATGCTAGTGTTCTTTCCTTAACTACATGGCAAAATTATAGAAACACATTTTTTTGTTATATGGGGACTGAGGTACAAGATATAATTCCCTTTAGCAAAACAGAAGTGACGTCAGGCAGCCGAAGAAACCAAAATGGATGAGCGTGATTTCAGTAACTCAATTTCTCCCCAGGTTCTCACGGTCATCATTTTCTTCAGTTCCTTCATCTCGGTTCTTTACTATTTGGGTGTAATGCCGCTGGTCATCTCCAAGATCGCCTGGCTCATGCAAATCACCATGGGAACTTCTGCTGCCGAGTCCCTCTCGCCGCGGGAAACATTTTTGTCGGGCAGGTAAGAAAATTTAAAGTTAGATAACTAAACTAAGCATAGATGTATGCTTAGTTACGATCTGATTTTTTTTATTTTTATTTCTATTTTCATTTTTCGTCAAGACTGAAGCTCCTTTGCTGATCCGACCTTTCCTTGCTAAGCTCACTCAATCCGAGCTCCACGCGGTCATGACAGGAGGCCTGGCCACTGTGGCGGGAGGAATTTTGGCGGCTTATATTGGAGTTGGAGTCCAGGCCTCGCATTTGGTCTCGGCCTCAGTGATGTCGGCTCCCGCCGCCTTGGCAGTATCTAAACTCATGTGTCCGGAAACAGAAGTACCGGAGACTACCTCACAAGACACTATACATTTTGAAAGACCGTGAGTATTCTTAGTTGCTAAACTGTCGATAAAATTACTTAAATCCTGTAAACCAAGTCTTTAGAAATATGCGCCACGAAACCACTGTGATTGCAATTTGGATAGCATGGAAATCTTGAAGATTTTAAAGATCACGCGCCACGAAACCGCTGTGATTACAATTTGAATTGCTTGGAAAGCAGGAAAGTGACAGAAACTTAGGATTAAAGTTAATTCCCCCTTAACCAATCAGTATTTTTGACAAAACGATTATAACATAATCCTCGTATTAGTATAGGTAATCACATGATTTCGAGTGCAATTTGGAATAAATAAGCACGAGTAATTTTTTTCAAAGACTCACAAAATTGCACGAGCCCGTAGGGCGAGTGCAATTTGTGGTCTTTGAAAAAAATTACAAGTGCTTATTTATTCCAAATTGCACGAAAAATCATGTGATTACTTATTAATAATATACATGAAAAAATTGCGAGATA
The DNA here is from genome assembly GCA_016490735.1 of Pachyseris speciosa. Classification (NCBI taxonomy): domain Eukaryota; kingdom Metazoa; phylum Cnidaria; class Anthozoa; order Scleractinia; family Pachyseridae; genus Pachyseris; species Pachyseris speciosa. The sequence continues at coordinate 14,220 of JAEMWC010002227.1, read as the reverse complement.
GCTTCTTAACGTTGCAGAAGCAACGCAACGAAGATAAGGTGAACCAAAACAACAGTTTTCTCGATGTTTTTAAAGCGTTTTTAGCTGTAAAAACTGGCTAAACAATTACAGGCTATAGCTATAAGGCTACTTTGTTTGCTAAGTGTCTATCAAGCGCTGTAATTATTACCTTCAGGCTTTCTAGTTCGTTATCTTCGCCTTGTTTGTCCTTGTTTTGTTTATTAATCTCGGCGTCACTCCATCAACGGACTCGTAATTCCAATTACGTCGGTAATTCCCTTCTCTGGACACCACTGTTTCCAAACAGACAGCTAACATAGAGTGCTTTTCGCAGCCGTTTCTCCTTTTTTGAGCTGTTTTGCAGCTTCTCTGCTGTTATTGCGGTCACGAAGAAAGAAAACCTGCTCAAAAAGCCAGCCATTGTTTTGGCTCGCAGAGTCGCTTGCAGCTCTTCAGACTTTGCGCTATTCAGAGGCCGCGGTTTGATTGGCTCAATCGCAGCGCCTTTGTTTATCAACCAATCAGAATCCTCAGTTTTTTACCTTGTTTTGCCATAGTTAGTACTAACTATGGTTTTGCACTGTATTTCCTTTTTTCTGCACCGAATTACCTTTTTTCTGCACCGGTGTTTCCTAAAAACTGCATTTCTCTTAGCCAATCAGAATCGAGAAATTTTTTCATGTATATTATTAGCTACTAAACATAAACTTCGGCTCCGATCTCCAATGCCTTTTATTCTAACCTTGGTTGTTCTAAAAGTCGCCGGATAGCTTCCTCTAGAGTGGCTATCTGGTGCACAAAACATACCGGCTTTTCTGGAAAGACAATCCATGGGAGAGAGTTTCCACCCTTGAACAACCACAGCCTGTGATTATCAGGCTTATTTATCAATGAATTTTGATCATATTGCACCTCCCCACCACGCTAGATCCGAGAATTCCGTCCATCAGATTTACGACCCCAGTAATAACACGTGAAAGTCCAGTTTCGAGTTCGCCATGACCGCTGAATAAAAGCACTGAGAACGCATTTGTACCGGGTTAGCCTCGACCTAAAGTAATATATTCACAAATACCGGCGGGAAGGTGCCACAAATTTGAAAATTAAACAATAACAGAGCTGTAAACAGGTCATCTTCTCGCTGGAATTTGTGAATAAATTCCGCACTTCAGATTTCTGGTCATGGCGAACTCGAAACTGGACTATTGCCAAGCACCGCATTCATGGGAAATAGTAAATGCTTTGTAAGTGTCTTATGTCGTCATTTAGTAAACGGAATCAGTGTTAAGAGGTTCGAAAGGTGGCATGGAAGATGAATTTTCCTCAGTGACATGATTCATCTGGTTATCTCTGCAGAGTGGAAAGAAATGCGATCGAAGCCGCAGCAAAAGGAGCAAGCACCGCTATCTCTCTAGTAGCCAATGTTGCCGCCATGCTAATTACGTTCTTTGCTTTTATATCGTTTTTTTAATGGGATTTTGTCTTATTTGGGAAGCAGGTACTCGGTACTCTGAACTCAGTTTTAGGTAAGTTCTATTGATTGTTGTCTTTAGTCTTTACAGAGCTGTGACAGTTTTCTATTGAGTGTCGAAAGTAATTATGGTTTTGCTTTGGTTTTGCATTGCTTCGCTCTGTGTTGGACAGGAAAACTCGCGCCACTTTCTCAACCAATGAGAAGCAAAACCAAAACCAATTGCGACTTGCACGCGCGTATTTTCCCGCGCTTTGCGCCGGCTAGATGTAATTGCTTGGTATTCTGATTGGTTCATTGCACTGCTTACTTCTGTCGTGATCGGCTGGAGTAATTGCTTTGGTTTTGGTTTTACGACACTCAGTTGAAATGCGCTCTAAGAACCAGTGGTTTGATAATATATAATAATTTATTAATCAAATAGCGCAAGAATCAACTGGCAATTTTTCAAATGCACTTATAAAGCAATATGGATGACCAAAATATATAAAGAAAATATATGATATATTTGAAAGATAAAATATGTAAGAAACATTTAAAATATGCTATGAAAAATTGATAAGGACTTATTAAAGTTATGTAAAAACGATGAATACCACGAAATCATCGCCTTAAAAAACGCTTTCAACGCCCCATTATCATTAGAACGAAGACCATATCTACTTTTGGGCATGATAGTGGTATGGAACGAAGGAAAAATATAGTCACGCACGGGAAATTACAGCCAAATTCGTTGGATCGCGCTGGGCGTTTTCAACGCGCTCTGATTGGGCTACTTGCATAACTCCGCCCCCAATCAGATGATTGGCGGAACGGAAAAACCCAAAATCCCTTCGAAGTTTGCAAACACACGTAGCGCGATACAACGAATTTGGCTGTAAATGTTATCCAACATCAACGAAGGTGAATGGTTTTTGTTTGATTACTTGTAGGTTAAGACAGCACGTTTAGTTTTATTGATTTTAAGCGCAAGTCAAGTGAATATTGTTTAGGGGGGAGGGGAGCGGATGAGTACAAATTGTTAACAGACAGCACGTTTACTTGTATTGATTTTTCTCGCAATTCGCAATTAAGTGGGGTTTTTTTGGTGGGGGAATGAAGACGAATTGTATAAACTTCACAAAAAAACATTCTTTCAACAGGCATTTGAACTACGGTCTTACAAACAGCCCAAAGTTCCTTGCTTGATTCTAGGAATGTTAGGATTGTATCTCTGTAAAAAAATCTGTTTTGTGATTGTCCTCATTTTATCGAGAGCCTGCTAACTTCCTCTTTTGCAATCGTCCCTCCAGATAATCTGCTCGTACCTGTTCATGCGTTTGCATTTCTCATGGGGGTGGACTGGGTAGACTGCCAAACCGTCGGGAGATTCCTTGGGATAAAGACATTTCTCAACGAGTTCGTGGCGTACATTGAGATGGGACCTTATATAAAGAACCGAAACGAAATGAACGGAGGACCAACTATATCGGTAAGATGATCATAAACCTGGCCAATAGACTGGCTGACTGACCGACCGACCGACCGACCGACTGACTGACCGACCGACCGGCGAGCGACCGACGACTGACTGACTGACCGACCGACTGACTGACCGACCGGCGACCGACCGGCGACCGACCGACCGATCGACTGACTGACAGACCGATCGACCGACTGACCGAAGGACTGTTTAAGAGAGAAAAGGGCTACCTATAAACCATTCCGAACATTTGAAATGTTCAGTAATCGAAGAAAGTAATGCAATTACTAAAAAAAAACAACGTTCTAAAACACTCTCCATGGATACACGAAAAATTGAGACGCCTGATTAGCATTAATCCTCGGTTGACTGTGATCAAAAACTATGGGTTGCCATGGTAGTTAACCCAGATTAGCGCTAATTCTGGGTTTACTAAGATGGAAACTTTTGGTTACAATGGCATTTAACCCGAATTAGCGCTAATCCTGGTTTACTGTGATGAAAATGTATATATTGCCATGGCAGTTAACCCTCATTCGCGCTAATTCTGGTTTACTGTGGTCAAAACCTTTTGGATACCATGGTAGCTAATCCAGATTAGCGCCAATTGTGCTGAGAACAACTCCACCCTAAAGTAGACATTTTTAGTATGAAACCATTCACAAAGATGAATCAGCCGCCTCTACGAACCCAGTGGATTGATTGATTACCCAAAGATTGCAGAGAATATTCCGAATTTTTCCAAAGTCAAGACTTCTTATTTGCTCAAAGTTGCAAATAATTGTATTCAAGTAAATCCTCACGTAATTCGTTACACTGAACATTTGACGAACCATTTGCCCACTAAGTGCTCGTGTGTGCTTGTATCAACCATCTGGATGGATACAGCGATGAATACTTTACCTTATTCTGTGTTTTATTTTGCAGCGTCGTTCGGAGGTCATTCTACTTATGCTCTATGCGGTTTTACAAATTTTCTTGGTCTGGGTGTCTTATTAGGAGGTCTGGGACCGATGGCGCCTAATCGGCGGGGTGACATGGCGAGGTTTGCTATAAGGAGCCTGTTTGCAGCAACAATTGCTTGCTTCATGACTGCCAGTATTGCCGGTGAGTGCCTTGTGGCAAGTAGAAGAGATAGCAACGCAAACATGAAACACCACGATATCAAAAGACCACGCACGGCGCCTTAGAATGTGACTGCTTTGTGAGTTCTCCCCTGGCTGTGCATGTTTTAAGAACCGGGTACATTTTTTGATACCTTTCGATTTCCTAGTGAAGACCTTAAACCAAGGCTAGATCCGTGCTTCAACAAAAACCTAAGCTCCCCGCCCCCCAAAAATCTCGGGCAAAAACATCTTCATCCGATTACGAAACCAGCCGCAAATGTCTGTCGACGGTTAAATTAGCTGTAACACGATTTGTCATCATCTTACTCCTTCAAGATGTTCACGCTGTACTGTCATAGTAAGGCCTGTGTCGTATGTGGAAACGACATTTTCCTCTGTTCAGTAAGCCCCTTTCCTTTCTCCGAAAATAGGCCTTTACTTAGCACCATAGTAATTTTTGTTGGTAAGTAGGTATTCTTTCAGTTCAAAGTAAGGCAGTACTTGTCAGGTTTTCAATTAAGGTCTAGTCCTCTAAAACAGGGCTGTTCTTAGCTTATTGTTCTTTATTACTCTTTGAGCTTGTCGCCATGATCTAAAGTTTTTACCTTTCGTTCTATTTTTTTTAATCAGGAATCTTGTACGACGAGTCGTTCGAAAGGGTACCTATTCCTGCGCCCACAAGCAATACAACAATGTCGCCAACGTCTACATAGTGTATGCGAAGAAGTAGTAGCCACTTTATCCGCGGGTGGCGGCCTTTTCTGTCGTGTCCGGTAGCTGGTTTACCGACGAATTTCTAGAAAGCTAATCGGCGAGCGCCGACTTAGGTGAACATGCAAGTCTAGTCTTTTTTAAAACACTTTTCGACACGCAAATCATTCAGAAAAATCTATCGTTCGCAGTTCTCAGTGAAAGGAATACGATAACTAGAACTATCGCTCAAGTTTTTAGCAAACCTATAATTGCGTCGATTCACCGTCAGAAAGGTCCTCACAAGCCAAGTCGGTTAAGGAAAGAGTTGAAATATTTGGCCTCAACAGATGGTCAAATTGAAAAGGAAAGGCGACACGAGTCCGACAAATTCGTTGAAGGGGAAGTGGAGGAGTGAGACACTACATTAAACTACTACCTCAAACCTTAGGCGAAAACGAGAATAATAGAAGAAATCCCGTAAAGACGTCTGTGGAATAGAGAGTGATAAGGCATATGGAGTGTCTTCACCGTAGCGCTCTCTAATGTCGTGGTGGTACCGACGTTGAAAGTATATATACCCACCTGTGATCCACCTGGGAGTGCGTCCCCATACTGACCGTCGGTGGAATCTGCCGTAAAAGTAGTTACGTTCATTTAATTGACAAAATAGAAGAATATTTACACGTATATGAAAAGTTTATTCATTTTGTCTGTTTTAGCTATTGAGACAGTTTATTTGATATCCAACAATTTAAAATTTTATTGATCGAATTTAAATACACCTTATCACATGCAAGTACAAATATCAAATTAAGAAGTAGCGTATCTTATCGCCGTGCAGACTTCAACTGTCTTGATCGAATATACATGCATGCAAGTTAAGAAAACTAATAGCGTGACGTATCACTGTTGAGTTTCTACAATGAAAACCAAACAATTCAATACACGCGGGGAAAATGCGTGCGAGAGAGTCACAATACAATACCATACTTTATTGGCAACTCCCCTGGGGGCTTTTCAGCGACAACAATGATAATAAAGGATAAAAAGAAAAAAAAGACAAATAAGTACCGGTAATTAAAAACTAACTAATTTTACTGCTGATCTGATGAGAAAAAGGTTCGAGTTTTCTGAAGTCGCTATTAACTGCTAATGCTTTAACCAATTAACAGCAATAGCTTCTGACAACTCGATGTTGGCAACAGTGCTATTTTACAATTTTGATAAGTTAAACCAATAGCAAGACGTTGCTACTCTATCCTCAAGGAAAAAACGGTGGCTATGTGCCACGTTAATTCTTAAATTGCTCTGAACTGAATTTACGATATATAGTTAATTTAGAACACTGGGCATTCTGAAGTAATTCTGGGAAGTCCAAAAAATTGTATATTAACAACCTCAGTGCTCGGACAGGACTCGAATCTAAGACTCTTCACTGACTAATCTCTTTTAACCACTAGACCACCACGTCGCTGTTGCATAAACCTCGATTTTGCAACATAATATAGTTCATGTGCTTGAACCCTGTTGTAACCTGTTTAATCACTCGCTAAATAATTCTAAGAAAGTAATGGAAAAGGTCGATCACCAAACATCAACATCATCTTGTTCTGCAGGGGTCTAGTATAATAATATTATTATTATTATTGCGCAATTACAACACTGGCCGAGGGACTTTGCCAGACTTCTTATAACGCACTGACAGTGCGTTGGAGAAGCCGTTCCTACGTGCTGTAGATCAAGTCCTGGGGCACAGTGTTCTAAATGTTGGAGCCACAAAAACTCGGAAAATACTGAAACTCTAAACCAGTCACGTGTTGCTTCGTTAGGAATGTTACTGAAAGGTCCAAAGAAGATAGTAGAGAAGCGTCATACTCTGTGTTACATTTAAGCATGATTAAGGTCTTGGTAGGGTTAAATTTATCCAAACAAAATTGTCAAAAGAAGTCCTCCTCTTCTGATATATTTTCGTTAGTCTTTTGCATCTATCTGATGAAATCTGGTTTTTCATTTGGCGTTTTTCTTGATCGCAATTTTAATTGTAAATTATATGCGTTGGATGGTTGGGATTTTAGTTACATATGCGGAATAGACGCACACTGGTCACGGGATGTCAAATTGTTTAACAGAAATTAAAGAAGTGAAATCAGCCTCACACCTAGAACTAGGAAATTGGCAAATAAAATTTTCAGACTATGAATACCAATTGGAGCGCGTCTATGGTAGTTTAATCAGAACCTCTCTGTGCTGTGCCCCAGCAGTGGTTTGAGTGTCGTTTTCTATATCGTGTCTTCTCGGGTGGTATTTCCTGGTAAGAAAAAACAACAACAACCTATTACTGCCCGCGAGAAAATAGTACACCAATAAACATTCCTCCAAAAAAATTTTCAGGGCTTAAAATCGAGTGTTGTCTCAAAACATTTTCCAGGTGACTTCACTGTTTGCATTATAGAAATGAACGCTACGAAGCAGCAGTTTCCTGTGGTGCTGTTTATTACGCTTTTCACTTGAGTGTCGTAAAACCAACTCTAGCAATCACAACAGACCGAAACAGTCCGAGGAGCCAATCAGAGAATACGAAACAATCACATGTAGCCGACGCAAAAGCGCGGGAAAATGCACGCGTGCAAATCACGAATGGTTTTAGTTTTGTTTCTCATTGGTTGAGAAAGTGGCGCGAGATTTCCTGGCCATCACAGAGCGAAGCAATGGAAAACCAAAGTAAAACCAGAATTACTTTCGACACTCAATTGAAAACCGCTCTATTTAGCAAAGACAACGTAACGACGGTGAAGACGGTGCGCATTGCTCCACAAAATCAACTTGACCAATGGCAGAACGGAAAATTGAGCACCGGAAGTGGTGTTCAGTCTTTTCGGCGCGCGTTCGCGTTCTCATTTGACGTTGTGTTGTCTTTGCTAAATCTGCCAATTGTGTTGTGCGAGGCGATTCTAGGTTTTCAGACCGTGGATAAATCCGGCAGTCTTACGAACCAACCGAAAAGCAACTGGAAACTACTAAGTATTATTTTACAGTGGGGCTGTTTATACGCTGTACAAGGTGGTTCTGAAGATTGAGTCCATAGATGAGATCCGAGACTGTGACCACTCAAACATAAGTTACAAAGTGGCACTTCAGGATGCAGTGGTCTTCAATTTAGTTTCGAAATTAAATCTTGCTTGCTTTCGTTTTGCGTCACTTTTCACTGTGATTGGTTGGCAAAAAATCGCGCCACTTTCTCAGCCAGTGAGAAGCAAACCCAATAGTGACATGCTCACACGCATTCCCGCGCTTCGCACTAGGTTGCATGGTGGTTTCTTTGAATTCTGATTGGTTGATCGCGCTTTTTGTGTAATTGGCCAGAATAATTGCTTTGGTTTTGGCTTGCGACACTCAATTGAAAATCGCTCTTACATGTTAAAAAAGAACTTACCTCTGAGTAAAAAGGTGGGCTTAGCGGGCCGCGTCCACTCTCAGCGGCATCAACTGACCTCATTCTCTTGAGATGTTTTATTCTAGCCAAAGAAACTTGTCTCTGGACATCACGATATCGAAGAAGGTCTGCTTCATCCCAGATATCTTCCTGGATAAGCAGTTCCAACACATCCTCCAAGGTTATGATCCCAACAGTTCGCTGAAAATATCACCACAAAAATTGGATCGAAGAATGTGCATTACTCAATTGTGAAATACGTATGTCTGAACTGTGGGTGAAAGATTAAAAACGTGAATGAGTGATTATGACCATTGTAGTTGCGTGCGTACCTTAAGTAGTCGCGAAAAGAAAGCCCGAAAAATGCAGGGTTGAACGTTCAAGGCTACGTTTTTCTTTCTCAGTTTGTTCACCACTGCGAGGTCAATTCATATCTTAACAGATCAGTAACCAAGGATGATGTTCGGGTGAACCAACGCTGGGAAAGTAACGGTTCAATTTCTTCACTGCCAAGGAAGTTTACTATTAAGGTTGCTCCAGTGCGTGAGTCGCTTGGTATTAAAAAAACTAAAGCAAGATTTGAAATGTCAGTGGGACCTCTTACTGTGGCGAAGCCACAGTTGTGGTTGTTAAGTCAAATATGAGAAACAGTGCCCTCACAGGGTGCTGTGTAGAAACTTACGGATGTGACCTGATTATCTTCATTTATCTGGGTCTTGTATACAACACAGAGATGACCTGAATCGGAAAAAGAAAGATCAAATATATGCGAAGCCTGGAACTCGTAGTATTTAGCGAATTAGTTCACTCAATTATGAACATATAGTGATATAGCGTAAGACGAGCACAGCATCCAAAATTATCCCAACACGGAACCGACTCCAAAATCGCCCGCAGAATATCTCAATCCCGAAACGATCAGGTATTTTCGAAATGGTATGACGTTTTAAAACTTTTTTTGGGGGGCTCACAGAATCGTTTAGACTTCACACATCAGTTCATCAAAGGCAACAATGTAGGTCCTAGCCAATACCTTTCTCGTAATCCGGTCCTTTTGTCTTCCTGCCGTTTCGTCATCACCCCATTCGTACTCAACTTAGGTAGATTCGTACTCCCCAAATAGGCCGGTTCGTTCTCAGGGTGAACAGGGATCGGCCTAGTCGGTGAGTACGAATCGACCAAACTGAGTACGAACCGGGAGTACGAATAAACCTAAGTTGAGTACAAACGGGCTGAGTACGAAACGGCCCACATCTGTCAATGTGCTTAAGTTTTTCAATATCGCTAATTAATAAAGGTGATGTTGGACGAGCCGGTTTTTAACGCCGATATTTAATGCCGATTTTTAATCCATGTTATACGAGACAACTTTTAACGCAACTTTATTGCGGTAACGGTAGGTAACATTATGTCACACGAAACGATTTTTAACACAACCTTGCCCGCAACGTTTGAGCCCAGGCTCCTGCTCAACAAATATGGTGGTCAATGAGTGTATTCTGGTGCATTCTGGGACGATGTTGCGTTAAAAGTCAACGACGGGGGTGTTACACGCACCAACTCTAACAAAATTCGGGCAACAATGTTGCAGTTTTTTGAATCGCTTTCAAAAACCTGCAACATGTTGCCGCAACAAAATGTTGCGTTAAAAATCGCCCTGTGTGCCATGTTACACGAGACAACTTAATGCGTTAAAAGTCGGCTCGTGTAACATCGCATTTCACGATCTTCCGTCTTTGAACTCCATTCAGTTCCAAAAATTACCGGGTGATCACACGGAAGTTTTGTTCCCTTTTTTAACTCTTTTAGGTTGAACACCAGGCAGATGAGTGGAGGATCAAGAGTTCCACAAATCAGCGATCGATCATGAAAACAATCCAACAACAAATTAAGTGGGATTCTTTCGAGGTCGGTTTTGAAATAGCTTGGGTGTTAAATTTGGTCACATTTGACAAACGTCCTGTATCAATAATAATAATAATAATAATAATAATAATAATAATAATAATAATAATAATAATAATAATAATAATTCAAAACTTATATAGCGCATTTTCCATGTAAATAATTTCAAATGCGCTTTACATATGATAAAATTTAAAAAAAGATTTATAGTATACAATATAAAATAAAATATATTATACGTGATTGAGAAGGAAAGTAAATAAACTTTAAAAAAAAAAGCGTTGCTAAACAGGTGTGTCTAACTACTACGATCAACAAAGCCTGACTTGTGACAATAAACAGAAAGATAGTGAATATGATCCTTTGTAATTCAACACATCATGACAATGGCTCCGACAATGGCCAAGTATGGTGATAACATTCGTCGTGCGCACTCAACAGATATCCTGCGATATACGTAATTTTGCGTGTCCAATAAACTCAGTAAATTGTGCTTTGTTGTCAGTGTGTTGAACAATAAAACAGTTATCCTGCTCAATATGGCGGAATATCCCCTGATTTTAGCCAACCAGGCCTCGTCGGCTAAGTATCAAAGGATATTCCGCTCGATTTCGCAAGATTATTGTTAAATGATTTAAACTTAGTTATTGATGGTTGTTGAGAAGGTGGGGAGCGGAAGCCAATTCATCCTGACCAACCCAAGGGCCGATAAACACAGACAACTTTTCGCGTTACAGGAACAAAAAAAATACTTTCTAATAAACTAAAAGAGCAAAAAAAATCACCCCTTACTTCTTCCAGTTTGAAACTTGTCCAGCAACTCAAACAGCGGTTCAGTCGTTGACGACGTGAGAAAAGAACCAGCTTTATAGATGTCCTTAATGGGGATTCCGTCATCAGGGTCTAACATGATCAGCGACTTGACAAACAGAAGGCCGACAATTCTTTCACGGTCTCCATCGTACACTGGGACACGAGAATGTCCTTTTTTACTGATCTGCAGACGTAAGCAAGGAGCTTAACCAGGCTTTCAATAATTTTGAGATGAGCGGCTGTCGATGGTGGAATTGACAGCTGTGAAGTCTACGGGAGTAGAGCTTCATTTCCTGGCCCATTTCTCCCAATGACGTTTAATGTCCACTGTAGCAGTAATTTCTTTGTTACTCAATTTGATTTAGCGAGATGATAAAACCCTTTCAGAAAATAATGAATACTTTGCTATAATGAAAAGAAAAACTTTTCAATAGCCAAACATCACGCCTCTATACAACAGCATTTATCGCATGCACTGTATTTTGCTTTGAATGGTCTCGCTTGACAACAGCTGAAAGGGACTGCTGACCATTAGTTTGTTTGTTTGATTTGCAGTTCTTTTAATTTCCGTATAGATGACATGTTCAGAACCGCGACGAAAAATCATGAGAGTCAACGAACTTTTAAAGGAATTCACAGAAGGAAGAGGGTCCTGAATTCCCACTTAAGACTTCCGCATGCTCATGCGTCTGAAAAGCTAATCCAGTGCAACTTTTCTTTTACATGTACGGTTTGTACAGTGAGTCCATAGCAGCGGAATTGTCTTCACTACATCTTCTGTAAGTTTTGTTTGGATTTAAATTCCCATCCATTGGAAAATATTTAACAAATAGATTCCATGTTGCCGTGCGTCTGTTCAGTAATAGATCACAGATGACGTCAAAATGTGGTAAAAACAAAGAAGTGGCACACGAGCCGCAGGCGAGTGTGTCCGCTCTGATGTTTTTACCACATTTTGACGTCTTCTGTGATCTATTACTGAACAGACGCACGGCAACATGGAATCTATTTATTTTATATAATAACGAAACAAAATGCAAGCGAAAAACTTGTTTATTTTCACATTTCTGGAAAAAAGTGGGTCGTGATGACGTAATCTGTGCATCTGTCCTCTAATAGATCATAGCTAAGAACCAATCACAATGTGTGAACCTTATTATATAAACAGTGATTACAAACTTTCATGGGCACTGCACTATACGAAAGACTCACACTTGCACATTGGATCTTTTGTTAAACAGCTCAGTTTTCAGAACTGACTGATAAATCAGGCCAATTAATACAAAACTTTCAAGGAAAAAAGCGCCATTGAGCAAAATATGTCCAGCTAGTTCAAACACATTTAAAGGATTTTCCGGTTTTCGTGTTTATGAAGTTACCATTATCCCTTCTCCAAGTTAAGGGATATCCTCTGAAATGTTCACTTCGCTTCCACCAGTTTTCAAAACATGTCGAGCTACTTTTGGAAATTAAAGGGATAAAAAATCTTATGCCTGAAGACAGTTGCTGGCACCGTCACGATAAGCTACAGTGAGGCTAGAATAGCCCATCTTACAATCGCATGCTCAGTAACCTGGCCTACGAATGGAAATGAGGCTGGCGGTGACCTTGTTTTGATACAGAACTCACTGCTTTTCTCATGAAAATCATATTGTTGTTGTGCTAAGTACCAGTCGTACAGAGAGGTTTGTACCAAAACAAGGTAACCATCAGCCTTGCTTCCACTCAAAGGCCAGGTCAACTGTAAAATGGACTATTAACAAAATTTGAGCAAATTTGTTCACCTCTTTCATTGTGTCATGATCCAGTTTGCTGTTGATGTCCAGCATGTAGACTTTGTCCAGTGGTGTGTACTTATCTTCAACAGTTTTGTTCCTCATCTCTAATGCTCCCTGGATGAGCGAAAAATCCCATTTGAAACCAAAAGATATGTGATAAAAGGGCACAATATTCTTGTCACCACCTTCTACACTGTAATTGGCCAAAAATTAATATAAAACAGAGGGGAAAGAAATAAGCAAGATGACTTATTTTCTGCAAAACAGAAAGGAATACCTTAAGAATCATTTGTTTCACAAATACTGCCAAGGGTAAATAACGGTAATTAATGGAAATTATCTCTGACATTTTGGCCAAAACTTTACTAAATGAATATTCAATGACTTTTTTATTCTTGAATTGCTTCTGGATCACCAGTGAGATAAAATTAAGTAAATTTTGAGAGAAAAGTGGGTCACACTGAGTTATTACGAAGTTCATCTAATATCCAAGAGGAGAAATTGAAAACGTCACCCTGGCGTCTTCAAGTTGGCAGAAAATGTGTCCAGAATTTTTCATTTGCCATCACTTAACAGGTTTCCTTTGCTTTCCAGGTTTTTACTAACAATCCATGACACTGCCCCTTTAACAGAATTTGTTTACTTACCTGTATGATAATAACTTCATCATCTCTGAGAGGATCCTCATTCGCATCTGTAGTCTCCTTGTGAAGATCCACAAGTTCTTTTAACTCTGAAATGGGACAAAACAGATGCCATTTCATTTGCTGCATGAGGAGTTTGATTGACAACAAATCATTCATTTTGAGACCCCAACAAGGCTTTGTTTTATGCTTCTATCAGTAAGCTGACATTACCTCCTCCTCGGAGGTGTGGTGGCTAGCAAGTCAGACAAAAAAATGATCATCATATTGAAGGTTTTTGTGTTAAGCAGATCTCTCCTTTGTCACATTGTTTTTGCACACAAGAAACAATAATTAACATTGTCTTTCTCTACTAAGCATGTAAAAATGGGTACTGAAAAAAAAAACAAGGTCTAATTTGCGGCAACAGATGACCACACGATCTAAATGAGCAGTAGAAATACAGTAAATCCTATTATTGCTTTAAATACAGTAAAAACCCGTGTATAAGAACCTGGGTTTTAAGAACCTGTTAGGCTAAAATTTTCATTTTAAGCCCCCTCCACATAAGAACCTATTAAGGCTAAAATTTTAAGTTAGGTCCTTATCAGTGGAGTTGCTGTAAAATGTTGGTATTAACTTTGAAATGGCATTTCAGAGAACTGACTATGAGTTTGTTTGAGCAGATGTTTTGTTAAGGACATACCTGCACTGTACTGCCTTTGGGCATTATGGTATAAATGATTTATTATTTTTATTTTTTTGTATTATGAGATGATATTTATAATATATTTAAATGAAATTCATATGAAAATATAAGAACCTATTTTAAGAACCTTGGTAGCCTAAATTTGCTTTAAGTACCATTTATATAAGAAACCTGTTTAGGCTAAGTTAAAAATTCCAGGTTCTTATATGCGGGTTTTTACTGTAGTC
>JAEMWC010002226.1:47500-51328 GCA_016490735.1 Pachyseris speciosa | reverse complement strand
TTGTAGACTTTTAGCTTCAAGAGGATTTTTTGTCTTAAAAACTTCAAGACAAAAGTTGCACCTTTGTGGTATTGTCCGAGGGCGTTCGATGCCAAATTTTTGGCTTGCAACACAATAAACAGTCATATTCCATGAAAATTGGGATTTTGGGGGTGGTAAAGTCTAAACAACTAAGCATTTGGATATCACATTGGCTCATTTCAACCACAGTCCAATATTTGTGAAAGTTGCAGGTTTCCAAAGCATGTGTTCCTGAGGTCGCATAAATTACAGAGCGAGACAGAAATGAGTTCAATACAATTCGTTTCAAACTTGACCATCTGAGGACAAGCGAATGCCATATGCAAAAGGGGGCAATTGCTCCGCGAAAAAGAATTAATTGAACAAGTACTGACCAAAATATAATGAATATTAGTTCAAGTTCATACAGAGGAGCATAAGTCTCCAGTCGTTTTCATTTCTCGTTAATCTTCAGACATCGATGAATGCAGTCGTGGTACCCACAATTGCAGCAAAAACGCATCCTGTGTTAATACTGTTGGAAACTTTGATTGCACCTGTAATCGAGGATATACCGGCAATGGTCACCTATGTTCAGGTAAAACCTGCTGTATTATAATTTCGCTGCTGATGCTTTAAGGTAAAATAGAATTGCAAGATAGCAGTACAACCTGAAACAATCACTTTTCAACCATTTTTCGTATTATTTATTCTTTAGATGTCAATGAATGCAGCAGCGGTATCCACAATTGCAGCAAGAATACATTCTGCATTAATACTGTTGGACATTTTACTTGCACCTGTAACCCCGGATATACCGGCAACGGTCAGATATGTTCAGGTACAATAACTTGCTCTGTTTATTTTGCATGTCTAATAATCAATATGGTTTTATTAGTAGTATCAAATGGCTATCTATATTATGACCGTTATCGCTTTAACAGTCACAAGTTACAATACAATCACGTTTATTGCAATTACTTTAATCATCATAATCGCGGTCATGATCATGATCATGATGATTATTATCAAGGTCAGTGTCATTGTCATCGTCATTGTCATCGTTTTAGTCTTCGTCTTCACCCTCGATCGTACTCGTCCTTGTCTTCAGCACATCATCACCATCATCTTCGTTATCGTCATCATCACCTTTATCATTAGTTTTGTCATCGTCATAGTCATATTTCTTAGCATTCTCTGTGGGTATCGGTGAGGTACTATTGACCAAATACTCTTAAGCCCATCAACTCTTATCTGGATAAAT
Organism: Pachyseris speciosa; assembly: GCA_016490735.1. NCBI lineage: Eukaryota > Metazoa > Cnidaria > Anthozoa > Scleractinia > Pachyseridae > Pachyseris > Pachyseris speciosa. The sequence goes on along the minus strand of JAEMWC010002226.1, from coordinate 50,064 downwards.
TTTAAAACCCAACATACTTTGATTCCTTTTATGTAAGAAAGAACAATTGACTGAACAGAAAAGAGGCGAGTTGCTCCGCGAAAGATCATTAATTTAATAAGTAAAGGCAAAACATGGCTAAAGCCATCTATGAAATTGAAACGTTAAAGTTTAATGAATTTCAGTTCAAGCACATAGAGAGCTATCCAGTTTCCAGTGGCTTTCATTAATCTTAAACTTGAGATATCGATGAATGCATTAGCGGTATCCACAATTGCAGCAAAAATGCATCCTGCATTAATACTGCTGGAAATTTTGATTGCATCTGTAACCAAGGATATACCGGCAAAGGTCAGATATGTTCAGGTATGATAAGTTGTTTTGTTATTTTGCATGACTAGTGATCGTTACGATTTTTATTTTCTGTATTCATATGGTTATCTTTTTGGTAGATATTAGCATCATTGTAACAGTCTCTATTAACAGAGCCATCAAGTTCATTGGAATTACTGTCATCATCATCATCATCATCATCATGGTCATAATCATCGTAATTTTCATTGTCATCCTTATAGCCATCGTCATCGTCTTCGTCATCGTAATCATCAGCCTCATCTACATAATAGAGTGATATCACGCTTGTTGTGAACAATAGATTTGCCCGTCCAGCCTCGTCCACAAAACGAGCAAACGCAAAGGATCTTAATCCAATGGGAACTAGAACTCATCCTGATGACGAGTCTGGACGGGCAAAATCTATTGTTCAGCAGAAATGTGATATCGGTCTATTACCATCGGCAACGTCATGTTTCTTTTTTATTATCTGGGGGTATCAGGGAAGTCCTACTGAACAAATACTCTTAGTCTCCGTTAATTCTAATCTTGAAAAAGTTAAAAGGCAATATTAATTGATTCCTTTTATGAAAAGACAACAATTAAGAGAACGCAAAAGGTGCGAATTGCTGCGCAAAAAATCATTAATTTAACAAATACTGGCAAAACTTAACTAAAACCATCCATGAACGTTTGCATTATAAATTTAAGATACTGATGAGTTTTAGTTCAAGTTCATACAGTGCCATCGGTTTCCACGCGTTTACATTGCTCTTTAATATTCAGATCTCAATGATTGCAGTAGCGGTATCCATAACTGCAGCAAGAATGTCTCCTGCATTAATACTATTGGATTTGTTAATTCTCCAAAACAACAACTAAAGAAGAAGACTATTTCGGTGATGCACTTTTCGAAGCGGTCACCTCCAAGTTGCTTTCCACCGGCTCCTTTCTTTTGCGGGTGATGTTCGAATCCGCGGAAATTTCACCTCCCCTCTTGCATCACTTTGCATACAAGAGTTTTGTTTTTGTTTGTTTGTTTGTTTGTTTTTTTTTTACTTCGCCTTCCCTGGAATGCCGCAAGCAAATCCGTGTATTTTAGTTTTAAGTATTTCCTTAGTTTTTTTCTGATCACGCAGCCGACTCTTTTTCATCGGGTTCTTAGGCGGAAATTTAAAGACGGACACTTTTGTCCCATCACCGTGCATTCTAGAAAGCAACAATTAGTTGGCATTTCCAATTCTTCAAAATAACTCGGCCAGATCGAGACAAAAAAGACCGAACCTATTTGACCTTCTTGTGTTTATATGAAATCAAGAGAATGCAAGCGAACATGGCTTTACTGACCTCGCTTTCCGTGTATAAGTATTACCTGTCCCGCGCGCCGTCGGCCATATGAAAGTCGTGTATACAACCTGAACCCATCAGTTTCCAATCGTTGTAGATGTCCTTGTTGCTGTTTGTTTTTTCTTTAATCCTTAGATATCGATGAATGCAGCAGCGGTATCCATAACTGCACCAAGAACGCATCCTGCCTTAATACGGTTGGACACTTTGTTTGCATCTGTAACCAAGGATATACAGGCAATGGTCACATGTGTTCAGGTATAACTTGCCGTATTAATGTCGTGGCTGATGCACCAAGGTGCAATGGAGTTAGAAGATAGCTATACAACTCGAACCCATCAGTTTCCAAGCGTTGTTATTGTTGTTGTTGCTGTTGTTTTGTTGTCTTTCATCTTTAGATATCGATGAATGCTTTAGCGGTGCCCACAATTGCAGCAAGAGTGCATCCTGCGTTAACACTGTAGGAAACTTTAATTGCATCTGTAACCCTGGATATACCGGCAATGGTCAGATATGTTCAGGTATAACTTCCTGTATTAATTTTGTCGTTGCTGCCTCAAGGAACAATGGAGTTCGAAGATAGCTATACAACATGAACCTATCAATTTCCAACCGTTTTTATTGTTATTGCTGTCTTTTTTTTTTTCTTCTTCTTTTTCTTTTCTGTAATCTTCAGATATAGATGAATGCAGCAGGGGGATCCATAACTGCAGCAAGAACACATCCTGCATTAATACCGTTGGACACTTTGATTGCACCTGTAACCAAGGATATACTGGCAGTGGTCAGATATGTTCAGGTACAATAACGTGTTTCGTTTCTTTTGCTTGGCTAATGATGAATTTGAATTTTAGGGGATGTCTAAGGGTATTCCCTATCTATTTTGATGAAAGCATGTTTTTTTC
>JAEMWC010002226.1:22500-42500 GCA_016490735.1 Pachyseris speciosa | reverse complement strand
CGTTCATTAAATATCCGTAGAGAGGGAAAGCAATTGTCTCTGGGCCGCGGTAAAGCGACCCATCTATAATAAGCCTTTCTACCTTGAAAAATGCAGTACGCTTTTCTTGCTTGGCGGCTTTTAGTACTGGGTACAGCTTTTTCCTCATTTCTTCTACCTCCTTGGAAAGTCGTCGGAAATTCCGAGATTGCGGCCTTTCGTAAGGTTTTTGATGAAAGATTTAATAAACTGTTTGTCGTGGAAGCTGGAAAGCTTGACAATAATTGGTCGTGGCTTGGGATTCGGAGTGCCAGACGATACTCGAAGCGTTGATATCCTGTGCACTCTATCGAACTGAATACTTTCCTCGTCCTCTTTAGGGATCTTTAAATCGGTACGTAAAAAGTTCCTCAATAAATCTTCTGTGTCTTCGTTCGATTCATGCTCGCGTTCTTTTATTCCATAGAATTTCAAATTACCTCTGCGGCTGTGACACTCTAATTTAATATGACGGCGCTGTAATTCAGCGAGCTCGCGTTGGGCGCGTTGAAGTGAAGCTTCAGTGGTCTTTTGTTGTTCAGCGATGTTATCTTGTAAACCTTGCAATTCTTTTATCTCAGTTTGAGAACTTCCGAGGCTTTCTTGCATACTTTTCTGTTCATCTTCGAGGGATTTAACTCGGCTCTTGTAGGTTTCAAATTCGTCTGTTAACTTTAGTAGACGTTCAAGCTTCTTATCAATTTCAGCGAGCCGAGCATTTGTTGATTTGCATTGTGGGAAGCCATTGCTGTCGTCCTCGAAGACATCCTCGTCTGTTTGCGAACTTCCTTCGCGTGTGCGCTTCATTTTTTTTTTTCTTTAAGAGCTTCGCAGGATATTTTTGGTCTGTTTTTGGGCATTACTGGATTATTATTTAGTGAGAAATGGCCATATTCGGGACCAAGGCGGAGCAATTTTAACGGAGCGATTGAAACACGTCCGCCATGGTCGGCTTCGACACCAGTCCCCAAATAATAACAAAACTGGCCAAAATTAAGGGTGTTTTTAAGAGGCTCTACTGTTGCCGTGGTAACCTTATTTGGCAAAAAGGGATCACGACTTGTTGAGAAATAATTGGGAATATTTTTGATACCATTTTCAAGAAAAGAAGCGAAAAATTATGGGAGTATCGATCCAACAAAGAGTTGGTGTTTAAAAAAAAACGAAACCATTTTAAGCCACCTTAAATGAGTGACGGCAGTCGTTGCCGAAAACAAGGGCTCGCAAACCTCTTCAAGTCTTGCCTTTACGACTCGTAGATTTTCAGATACTAGGTCGACAATTTTGCATCATTCAGTTAAGCATAGAATTGAAACAGATGAGACGGAAATACACGTTGTTTACCTTCCAAGTATACGGCGTTGTTTTTAAATAACGGAAAGGTGAGCTACGCTCTGGGAGAAATTTTCGCGGGACTTTTTTTTGCGGCCTGCCGTTGTTGTTGTTATCTTTGGCGTTTTCCGGGAACAAGTATTCGTGAATATGAATTTCAGTGGGAACAACTTTTGGCGGTTCTCGGGTTAAATAGTTCGCAATTGATAAAATCTACGGTAGGGTGTGAATTTGTTTGCGTCCCGAGAAAGGGGAAAACAAGTAAAATGCTAGAACGGTGAATAAAGTGTAATAAAAGGAAAAAGAATGCTTTCTTTGGTAAAATATTTTTTCGATTCATGCTTTGAAGGACCACTGCCGTATGTAGCGTAGCGAAGCTAGTCACGCATCACGCTAGTCACAGATAATACTGCTGTGTCTTCACAACAATTAGATTATGAGCTGGAGATTTCTGTCGCGCGATAGCTGATGAGGTGACAGCCCGAATTAGCTATCATGCACAGAAATCGAGAGCGAATAATCCAATTGTTTTAGTATACTACTAGTTTTTCAAAACTGAACAAGTAAATTATCTAAATCCTCCTCGTAGACTTTGAAAACGAGAAGAGAAAAAAAATTATTAGATATTGTCATGAAACAAAGCTACACTCAGAGGAAAACTTAAACTAAATGGAAGACAAATAAGGGAGACTCTCCTGTTTGAATTTGTATTTCATGAAGATAATAATAAAAGACTAATAAACTCTGGCAAAGTCTATCAAACAGAAACAATACCCAATACCTTACTTACGTCATTACAACAACCCACTTCTCCTAACTGGGTATGACTATCATTTTCTCCAAGCTAAATTTAACCTGACGGGCATTTGTTGTTGATACTTTTCTAGCAACAAATGAAATCTACTTGTTATTGTTAGTATCAATATGGCTATCTGATTGAAAGACAGCTGTACAAACTGAACCAATCAGTTTCCAACCGTTTCTTGTATCCTTTCATCTTCAGATATCGATGAATGCAGTAGCGGTATCCATAACTGCAGCAAGAATGCATCCTGCAGTAATATCGTTGGAAACTTTAACTGCACCTGTAACCAAGGATATACCGGCAACGGTCAGATATGTTCAGGTACAATAACGTGTTTCGTTTCTTTTGCGTGACTAATGATTAATATGATTATTATTAGCATCAATATGGCTATCTGCTTTAAAGGGGCTACGTCACGGTACTTTTTCGGTTTTTTGGGAAAAACTTGGATCAATGGAAGTCTAAGAACATTTTTATAGGCAACTTGGTCGTATATTTCCAACAAAAAGGCAAAACGTTATTATTCTTAAATAAGACCAACACATAAGCGGTATATAGTGGTTTTTACCAGACAGGAAGGCTGAAACTTGAAAAACAGTGGCCCACCTCTTTTCAATTGCAATCCGTTTCCATCTTCGCCATCCACAGGCATGGAGTCTTATATTTTATTTCACTGCACTAGTAGAGTAGTTGTAAACAAAACTGGAGTTTTTTTTTTTTTTTTTTCAGTACAAACATCTCCCATGGTTCATTAAATTCATACCAGAAACACGTGCTGTAGCCCCTTTAAGGTACAATAGGGTTGAAATATAGCTGTAAAATCTGAACCAATCAGTTTTCAACCGTTGTGGTATCCCGTTTAATCTTCAGATATCAATGAATGCAGTAGCGGTACCCACATATGCAGCAAAAATGCATCCTGCATAAACACTGTTGGAAACTTTAATTGCATCTGTAACCAAGGATATACAGGCGATGGGCGCATATGTTCAGGTATAACTTGCTGTGTCAATTTTATCGCCGTTGCGTTAAGGTACAAGAGTGTGGTAAGGTAGCTTGTCAAACTGAAATCATCAGTTTCTAACCGTTTTAGCTTTCTTCAATCTTCAGATATCGATGAATGCAGCAGCGGTATCCATAACTGCAGCAAGAACGCATCCTGCATTAACACTATTGGAAACTTCAGCTGCACCTGTAGCCCCGGATATACCGGCAACGGTCAGATATGTTCAGGTATAATAACTCCTTGTGTTTATTTTGCATGGCTAACCATCATTATTTTTAGTAATCATTGTGCTATCTGAGCTGTTATCGTTATCAGTTTGACCTTCGCAATTAGCGCTATCATCATTTCAATTATAATTGCTATCATCATTGTCATCGTCATCATTATTGTCATCATCATCACTATTGCCACAAAAATATTCATCTTAGTTATTATTAGTTGCGTTTTCAACGTCATCATCATCAACGTCATCATCATCATCAACGTCGTCACCGTCATCTTCATCGTCTTCATTATGATCATCATCATCAGCATTGTCAGAAAGATCTTTATCGTCACCTTCGTTATTATCATTTGCGTTTTCATCGTCATCAGTATAATCATTTTTGTTGTCGTTATCTCCGTGTATCAGATACTCTAAGGTCTCGTCAACTCTAATCTGGACAAATTTGAAAACGCAACTTTCTCTGCAAGTTTAAAGCGCTGTTTTCGGAAGCTAACAGCCTGCAAAAAGACAGCAGACCTGGTTTCCGCGTTCGTCTTGCGAAGATTCCTAATTTGCTAGGCTAAGAGGACCGGTTGTACTCGGCCTAGTGCATTTACGAGGCATTGCAGCAGGAACCTGTACTGTGAGAAACTTGAACATTATAAAAATAACATATTTTTATACGACAAAATTACAGCGGAACTGATGTCATCATTGCATCTGCACTGAGTGAGAAAGTGCTATTTGCAGATAAATGTTCTTAAAAATCCATAAAACATTCGAAAATTTGCGCATGTTCTTCACTGGAAAGCTAATTTCAGTCATCAAAATATTAGCCAAATAAACTGAGAAATAAGGAGAGCTGGAATGAAGAAGATTGGTTTGAATGAAAGTATGTACTAATTTGTATTTTACCTACCTGGTTGATGAAAAGAAAGTTTGGGGAGCAGAGTTGGCGCAGTGGTGAGAGCACTCGCCTTCCACCAATGTGTCCCGGGTTCGATTCCCGGACTCGGTGTCGTAAGTGGGCTGAGTTTGTTGGTTCTCTACTCTGCTCTGAGAGGTTTTTCTCCGGGTACTCCGGTTTTCCCCTCTCCCCAAAAACCAACATTTGATCTCATTTGATTTATTTAGAGTTGATTTGATTTAGTCTCCCCAATTAGTAGAGCATCAGTGCTCAGCTAAATACATTTGAGACTTAAATGAAGTGATTATTATTATTATTATTATTATTATTATTATTATTATTATTATTATTTAACTTGTGGGTCTTCTTTCAACATTCGAACCCGTAAATATCTTGTCTTCCTTTGACATATTTTTGCTTTGATAAAGAGCAAAAGGTTTACGGCGTGAGAATGACAGTAAAGAGAGCCAAAAACTGTTTGAATTAATAGGAAAAAAACAACATCATCATCAACAACAAACAAACAAAGAACTAAAAATCTCGTCGCCCTACCTGGAAGGCGACTTTGTTTGGAAGCTGCCGTCCTTTTCAATACGACACACTTATTGACTTAACAACCGGTAGGGCATGCGTTTGAAGCTGTTTCCAGTGGCAAAACGATGTCATCTCCTGCGAAGTCGTCGATTCGTAAGTTCCCTAATATCTTTGGAAGATACCTGTACAACCTCAAACCATTCGTTTCCAACCGTTTTCTGCATTCTTTAATTAATTAATTAATTTATTTATTTGCCAAACCACAAATAGCATTATTATAAGGAAAACAAAAACGATAGAATGGATAGAAGTTATAATGGCGAGGAGACCTAAGCTTATGTCAATTAGGCCTCCTCAGTTATTGTTTTACAAGATGAAATTTTGAAAAAAGAACATGACGACGGATACAATTAGAATAGGTTACAAGCTGCAAATAAAGTTAATACTTAATCACATTATATCTAAAACTACTAATAGTTATTACAAATAAACGCCTTAAGTGCTTTCTTAAAGGAGACAGGAGAGGACGAGTTGACGATCTCGGAATTTAAGGAGTTATAAAATTTAGGTCTTTGGTAAAAAACGGAAAATTGTTTGATATTAGTCCGACAAAAAGGCAAACGATATGAATGAGAGTTTCTTGTATGATACGAATGAATTTGGCTCTGTAAGGTAAATTTACAATCGAATTTTAAAGGATATCGATGAATGGAGCAGCGATCTCCATAACTGCAGCAAAAATGCATCCTGCATCAATACTGTTGGGCACTTTAGTTGCACCTGCAACCCCGGATATACCGGCAACGGCCAGATATGCTCAGGTATATAATGACTAGCCATCATTACGATCTTTTATTATTAGAATCTTTATGGTTATCGTTATCACTGTAACAGTCACGGTTAACATCACCATCAAGTTCAATGAAATTACTATCATCATCGCCACGACCATCATCATCATCATCGTCATCCTCGTCGTCGTCGTCGTCGTCGTCAACGTCATTTTATTACTATCATTACCGCAATCATCTTCATCGTAGTCATCGTCATGTTTCTTATCATTATCTGGGGGGTGTAAGTAAAGCACTAGTGGCCAAATACTTTTAGACCCCGTCACCTCTAATCTGGATAATTTTGGAAACGAAAACTAAGGCCCTCTGTTCACACTAACACGGCTTTTACGGAATCAGTAAAAGGGGTTTTTTGATGATCTTCTCCAGAGTGGAGAAAGTCACAAACGCCCGCTTGTGAGAACGCTAAAGTCGAAACATGTAATATACGCATGCTCTATCATACATTCAAGCGTTTTGGAACCAAAGAAACGATTTGGTATGAACAGTGAAAACGGTGTGGACGGATCCGTTTTCAATGGTAAAATCCCTTTTTAACATCCTGATGCTCCTCTATAAAAAGAAAAAAAAAGGTACGTCTGCTGACGGAATGGTGTTCAGGAAAGCGTTAGCCTGGCTCAACGTTATGATTAAAGGGGCACTGTCACGCTATTGTACCATCACTTTAAAAAGCTTAAAAGTGCCAATGCATCATTGGAAAAATTAAAATAATGTTCTAGTTTTGCTGCCAAAGACTGTAGTACTACATTGACACTATAAACTTCGGTATTCCATCAAAGATAACGAGGATGGAAACGGATTCAAATTTGAAAAAAACTTGCCATTTGTTTTTCCAAATTTCAAGCTATGCACTGAAAAATCACCAAAAAATATTATGGTTAGCTCTCCCTGCTAAAATTTTATTGGAATTCATCTTCCTGTTTCTGTGGGAGAATTTTTTGCACGATAACAGGTAAAAAGCAGTAATTTTGGGAGAATTGGAAAAAAAAAAAAAACAGCAAAAATCCCTGTAACAGTGCTCCTTTAAGGATTTCGATACCGATAATATATAAATTTAATAATAATAAAAACCAAACAGTGCAATCTAAAAATAATGGCTTGCTTTTCAAATTAGCCCAAACCAAGAACTCACTTCTTATTAATTTTTCCATATTCTAAGTTTTTGAAAAGTTCATAAGTATTAAAAAACTTTTTTCTGTTTCATAGTTAATTTTAACCTTTGGCTCAAAGGCGGTTATACTTGGAAAAGTGTGATTTCTTCTGCAACTCCACATATAAAATTTAGCAGTCAGTATCAAATAGTTGAGCAGGGGCACTGCGCGTATATTATTCCGATAATAACGTCTTTCAGAGTAAGGTGGACGAATTCTGTTGTCAATGAATAATAACATCATTCAAGTGCCGTGCATGTCTGCAGTTGAAAAAGACGTAGTTAAGGGTTTCTGGTTCCGATTTGCAAAATGAAAATTTATAATCTGGGATGTAACCTATCTTACATAACTTTGTATTGGTAAATAAGATCGACTTGAGGATTTTATATTGAAAAGCTTTCATATTAGACTCTACGAACACCTTATCAGATAGCAGAAGCACCTTATTCAACTGATCTTCCGATAAACTGAACACCTGACTCAAATGTTGCGAACTTTATGGGAACTGGGCAATTGTTCTTATGATTAACATGTACCAATCCTTAGATTTCTTTTTTAACACGTCAAATTCTTTGTTGTCAATCGTCAATATTAGGGTAGTTTCCGAACGAGAACAGTTGTTTGTTTTTAAGTGTGATGGTACGCAATGACGAAGTCCTGCCCAAGTTAAGAAATTCAGTTTCCTGATTCTCCTCGAAACAATCGTAAATGAATTCGAAGTATCTATATCGAATAAAAGATCGCTTACATGGATGATGCCATTTTCAAAAAAAAAATTCTACAAGAGAGAGAGAGAGAGATCTTTAACATAGATATATCTTTAACATCATAACTATAGTAAAATAAAAAGAGACCTCTAAAGCATTCCAATGAAAAACGTAAATAGCTTTTTCAAGCACCCTCGCTAGTCCCGAAGATTCTACCGTAAAGATTTAATTATGCTTTCCAGGTCGATTATTTTTAAACCATCGTTATCATATTCATTTGTCTTGGATAGTCTTCTTACTTTATCAGGCCCTTTCCACAAAAATTTAAATAACATGCGACGGCTTCAACTCTTTAACAATTTCCTTAGGTACCGCGGGCAGACGTCATTACCAGAAATCCGCGTCACTTTTATCAGGGGATAATTTATTCATGCGTCATGCGGCCTTTAAAAATGGCCGCCGGAGTTACTAAAGAATGTATGAATTTCAACAGAAAATTTCAGATAAATTTACCGGTGGCAATGCTGCTTATTTTTCGCACGTCGCATATAAAAGCTAAACCGTTGACGGAGTGTTCGTTGTTGTCTTTCAGACTGAAAACGTTAAAAAACTTTGGACAATTTTCAATTAAAAAACTTCGGTTACTGACTCCTATACAGTCACCGATTTAGTCAGGTCTTAGTAAAATTACTCACCTTTAATACAAATTTTGCAATGCATTTCCTTGTTCTGACAATCTTCCGCGCGTCCGAGCAATATTACTAAGAAATGAGCTTCTAAAAATATCCGCCTTTAAGCGGTTCTGTGAAGGATAAGTCTAGACAAAATCACAACGAAAAAGTGCAAAATTCGAACCCAGTCGATGTTAGGCTTCATCGAGCAAAACATTCCCCTGAGACTGATCGAAGGCCAGAAATAAAGTTAGAGTTTCTGCTCGTTCTCAATACTCGCTAGCCATTATTGACATTATTCAGTTTGACTTAGAAACCAAGCCTTTTTTGCATAAGTCCGCTGGCGTATAGTATTGCTTTAATTAAGTCGCTCTCGACGCTTTCGCTCAAAAGCCGCCATCTTGGAAACTCGCGTGTCTAGCGTGCAATCGCGCGGGAGCAAAATGTCGCCGATTTCCGGTAATGGAAGACATATAAACAAATTTTGGAATGATTAGGGCCTTAATAATTGTCTTAATAATTGTAAGCCTGTGTTTCTGCCTGAAAAGCAATGTTGGGCGACCTCGTACGCGCCCACCAGCAATGCCGCTTGCTATGAAGACCATGAGAAAAGCAGTTCACAGGTTCCTATAAGTATGGTGCTCCGCTTGGTAGCCCTTCGTTCCGCCGGAGCGCCGTTACAAAGTTTTAAATGAATTGCCCTGTTGTTTTGATAGCGTGGAGGTTTTCAGTATTTTCCTTTATTTTTCGAACTTTAATGGACTGTGGCCGTTTGAAGATAGTTTTATTAACATTAGGTAAATGCGCACAGCAAGCTAGTTTACAATAATTACCTACGTATCTTTGTCGTATTGACAATGCCAAACGAAAGTACTTCTTTCTTGGCATTTAGTTGTCCTACCTCACATTAATCAAGTCTTGTACAGGCTTAACTGGAATTTACTCTGATTTTTCACGAAAGCTATATGAGGGGAATACTGACCCAATTAAACTTCTCCCAAATGACCATGACCATTCAAACAAAAAGAACCACGCCGGCAACGTGATCCTCTTTATGGGTTGAAAGGGGAGTTACAGGCTTGCACTACATGATCACCAGGAAAGAAAATCTGCCGAGAGGTTCACATTCTAAGCCACACTCATCACTTCTTCGTTAGTGAATACAAATTTCCAATTTAAGGCCATAACAAGGACCTCAGTGTGGGAGGGGCTGGTATAGGGCTATAGCCCTGCCACTTTGATTGATTTTTTAGGGCAACTTTGCCACTTGCTTTAGCCCTGCCAATTTAACGTGGTCTCCGCGCTCCCTGCATAATGAATTCAGACAATCTAAAACCCACGCCAAAGAGATAAAAGATGGAAAGAAATGGAGACGAATGACGGACTCCTATCCACCTATCCACTGATTACTTTCACATTGCCGACGTTAGGGATGTCGCAGTTTCCGTTATGATTCATAACATTTTTTTTCTTTCTAGAATGTTCCAGTAAATTTCACCACTTCGAAAAATATAAAGACCTGCCAACCAAGAGGGCTTCATCAGTTGGACAGTTCATCATTAATGAAATTCTGTTTCTCACTTTCGTTGACTTTCGCAATAAATCTTATATTTATAAACTGAACAATTTAAGCGAATCATTTGTACTTCACCAGACTATAAAACCGACTGGGACATGGGACTTGCAATATTTCATGATAGCTGGTAAACATTACCTTGGCGTTGGTTACGGCCCTTACGACAATCTTAAATCCGCTATTTATAAGTGGAATGGACAACGTTTTGTCAGTTTACAGAACGTTTCATTAAAAGGAGCGAGCAGATTAAACTTTTTTGAAATATTGCCTGAAAGGTATCTCGCCGTTACAAATAACTATAACAACTCAAACACTATCTACAAATGGAAGGACAAGCAGTTTCAAGAGTTTGAGGATATAAGAACGGATGGACCTTGCGATTCCACGATGTTTACAATAAACAATGAAACTTTCATTGCTATTGCAAACTATCACGGCAGCCAACAGGGGTATTCTGTACCATCATCTGTACACAAGTTGTCGGCAAACAGCTTTGTCAAAACCCAGTCTCTCCAGACCTATACAGCACATGATGTGAAATCCTTCAGCATCAGTGGTGACACATTCCTCGCCTTTGCCAACCATTATGATGGAAGTAGCTTCAACATCGACTCCTTCATTTACAAATGGGATGGTACCAGGTTCACTCTGTTTCAGTCAATACCCACTCAAGCAGCCCACTCCTGGCATCCGTTTGTAATGTGCGGTGAAACCTACCTGGGTGTGGCCAATTCTCATGGCAAGTCAGTCGTGTATCGGTTTTCTGGATCACAATTTATCAAATATAAAGAATTTTCAACTGAGCCGGCAACTGATCTGGCGTCATATGAGTACAAAGGTCACACTTACTTAGTTTTTGCAAATCGCCATGGCAACAGCACAGTATATAAATGGGTATAAAATATAGTAAAACTAAAGTCAATGCTGACGCAATGATAAGAATTCATCTTTTCGTTATTTAGTTATAGAATAAGACTGATAAGAGGTTTTCGTAAGACTGAAGACGTCAGTATTAAGAACAATACTTAGTCTTGGTATTTTTTAGTGCCACGTCAGGTGAAACCACATTAACGAATTGTTTGTTGCTCAGTGGAAAAATTTAGACTTAAATTCATGTCGCACAAAACAAAATACCACGAACGTCGTTAGTTATCGTGGTTATACGTGATAGCTGAGTTAATCATCTGTTTCCTTTTGATAATATAGAGACACATGGCTTGCTCGAGCTAAAAGCTCTGCCGTTATAGAGCACAACAACGGGACCGGTTACTATTTCCTCTAGGACCGTGGTACACGTGTAGTGTTAAGCCCCGTTTAAACGGCGCATGATAGTCGATGATAGTTGGAAGGTCCGAAACTATCATCAGCTATGATCAACTATCATCAACTATCATGCGCGTGGTCAAACGGCAAAAACTATCATTGACTATCATGAGATTTTTGAGCAGGCTCAAAGTGAATGATAGTCGATGATAGTGCATGATAGTTCGTGTTCAAACCCGCGTGATAGTTAAAATTATCATCGACTATCATCAACTATCAGTACCGTTTGAACGGGGCTTTAGAGAGGCTCTTCACAGAAGATTTAATCACGATTGGTATAGTAGTGTAGTTCTAAACGTGGATGCCTCTCACTATCAAAAATGCAACTGTCGATCGGTACCAAACCAGAACAATTTCTAGTCTGAGTGACAAGATTAGAAATTGTTCAATCAACAGCAGCCCAAGCACCAACCTTCACTAACCACAGTGCGATTCAATTATAGTGATCCACAGCAGTCAACAGCATCGCCTGATGAGCTGTCTAAACGTCGCAATCCAAACTGAAACGATAAACTCAGCTATCACGTCTGTTGTCTGATTTTTAAACTCCTGGACATGTTGTTTTCGGTTAATCAGCCTTAATCAAAAAACCTTCATATGGTATTATCACTTGAAATAGTATTTGAAGAATTGATAAACGGCCTGAAATATTCTAGACAGCCGCATAGGAACTTATGTAGTTCGCGCTTTTCGCCATTCCAGTGGGAAGTGCATGATTTCGTTTATAGGCATTTAAGAGTTGGAGTTTAACAGTTGAGATAACTTCAGCCCGCTGCTCCTGATCAAGATGTATTTAATAACACGAATCTTCGTGATTTAAGATGTTAAACACTAAAAACTATGAGATTCCAACTTGTAAATGGCAGTAAGTAATATGCTGCAAACAGTGTCTTTTAACTATCGTTCAATGCCTGCTGAAGTCATCCCCCTTCTCCAAACACATTTGTTTCTCTGTAGTTTTGTCCCGGGGGAGGATCCTGGGTACACGTGAAATGACTACTTCGCGAAAACTCATCTGAGCAAAACAATGGTGCCAAATCTCGTTGGGATATTGAACTAATCTTGAAAGAAATTCATTCAAAATGAAAACCTCCCACGTTACCGACCGATGCGCCAACCATGCGTAATGGTTTGTAATTGATTTCAGCAGTTTTCCCATTTCCAATTATACAGAAACTGATAGAGAATTTTACGTTGAGTGCGTTAGGTGCTATTTAATAGATAATTACTGAGGCTTGCATCATTATATCCAATAATGCTGCGAACCGAAGAAATTATCTATTAAAATTACTGATTGTCATCCAAACCCATTGTTTTCTGCCTGCAATTATATCACCGAATGCCACCCCACTATTGTATTTTTTTGGAAAACAATTGATTGAATACTCTCTAAATACACTCATTAAAACAATAGCTTACGTAACCATTACCTTGAATGGAAATAGTATTTTTATTCAAGGTGATGGTTACGTAAACTATTGTTTTCATGAGTGACATGTACACGCGAAAAATGCAATCCATATAAACGAGTTATCAACTGTCTGTTTGTCGAGGTAGATGGCCATTTGCATATTGCTCGACAAACATCACAGTTGTTTGTGAAAGTCAACTCGTTTTTTGGCTCTACCTCGGTGTAAAAAGTGGGATACTCACGAATGACGTAAAACAAAGAAACAAAACATTCTAAACAATGGCGTGCAGCAAAACAATACCTCATAAAACAAAGAAAACCTCGTCAGATTTTTACACCGGTTTTTTGCAAAGAAAGTGGAAAGCCGCTCAGAAAGCAGTTCAGAGTAAGAGATTTTCCTAACGCAAGCAACATTTACTGTGAATTTAGGGGAATATGACGGTAAGTGCTTACTTTTGGTCGTTGTAATTGCGTTGGTTTTGCGTAGTTGTATATATAATCAGATCTTCTGATTGTTGTTTAAGAATGGGTGTGTCGTCGTGTGAAGAGGGTGGGAAATGTTCAATGGAGAATTTTGCGAATAGTGAAGGTATACGTTATTTAAACTGCTGAGACCACTGCTGAAACAAATTGAAATATCTGTTATTTATGTGATGGAAATTTTTGATTTGAGTGTGAAAAATATGGGGACCGCTTCAGCAGTGGACATGTGACACGTAAAGCATGCTGCATTATTAAAACACGCTGCATTATTTTTGATAATGCAGCGTGTTTTAGTTTTAATAATGCTGCGAGCCAATTTAACACGCGTGTAACATTACCCCTGATAATTTCCCTGCTACCAGAAAAGACCGCCTCCGTTTTTTAACACAGTTACTTTGCATTATTTCACTCTGCATTCAGTAATATAACGCAGGCAGAAAACAATGGGTTTGGATGACGATCAGTAATCATTGAAAAGTGACCTGAACAGTTTTCAGTACTTCTTAATTTTATCAATATTCTCATTTATTTAGTTGGCTCGCTTGTTTCATATTATACACATCACTATTGTTCGGACACATATAAATGTCCTGTGGTCGCGCGCTGTGTATAAAGCGTTCTATATATACGTGACAAGTTGTAATCGTAAACAAGCAGACCAAGGAGTAGGGCACACTTGTCCTAAACATAAAGTATCTCTGAGGAGAACATACTTGTTGATAAGATTAAGGGTTGGTTAACACAGTTTTTGTACAAACATATAATCAATATACCACTTAATCGATCATGTAAAACTTGTCGAAATAAAGTTGTTAAACAGTTGCGAGTAGTACAGTATGTACGCCTCTCGCTCCTTCTCATGACAGGGACTACAGGCTTCCATGAGCAACAGAGGCTCTGGAGACAGATCATCAGCCCGTCGCCCAGTCCCACCCAACCCAGGAATTTGATGTTTAAGTTCCCTTTAGGTTTTGCGTGTGGAGAAGAAGAGTGTAGAAAAATGTCTTAAAAGCGCAGTATGATGGCAATTATCCCTGATATTTTGACCAAAACGTTAGTAAGTCAATTTTTCAGAGACGTTTTCATTAATGAGCTGCTTAAGAATTACCAGTGAGATAAAATCAAGTGATTTTTACGACAAAAAAAAATATGCGCCACGGTAAGTTATTACCAATTTTCATCTAAACTGCAAGGGGATAACTTGAAAACGTCGGATCGACTGTTTTTGGTGCCTGTTTTCATCTTGGCCAAGCGCAATCAGAAGCATTTGCGAGTGGTTTCTGCGAGCTAAGATAGCCGTTTTGGAGAAAACATAGCTATTAGTTTTCGTTAGCCATCGTTAAATAGGTCTGCCTTGCACATCTTTACTAACAATCCATGAGAGTGCTCCTTTAACGTCACTACAAAAAACTGAAAGCAAACGAAAGAGGACCAATACGGTGTAACAAGGCATACATCTCCTGGGTGAAAGGGAAAGTGTTTGCACTGGACAATTTGTTTGCAGCAGAGAGAATTATACCGCTCCGTTCCAATTACGTTACAAGGATTACGAAAATAAGTTCAGAAATCCTACTCATTAACAGTCTTCCCGTTTCCAAGCTTTTCTTTATCGAAACGCCCTTACCCTCCTACGTAGAGGTTTACAAAAAGTCAACAAACTTTTTTTTCCAAATTCGTCGGGATGCTAATGGGGCAAGATCAAAGGAATTCTCACAACTAAGGACTACGGTGACAAAGGCAGCCTTACGATGCTCGTTATTTAACAAATTGACATCAGTTTTTATGTCTGGTTTCCACAGTCACTTTGACAATAATATGACGCAATAAAAAAACTGACGTCAATTTGTTTGTTTGTTTGTATAATTGTTTTGTTTGGTTTGTTTGTTTGTTTGTTTTTTTTTTTCAATAAAAAACCCCAAACTGGTCAAATGCCGGGCTTAAATGAGAAGAAAACGCATCGTAAACAACCGCAAAGATACGAGGTAAATGAATTTTATTCAAACTTACGCGAACATTGTCAATAGCTTTTCTCGCTTTCTGATTGGCTATTTAAAACAGCTAAGGAACTTTCATTGGCTGCAAAGTTGAAAGTTTGACATAAGGTCTATGCCTCGAATAAATTAAAATCTTCACTTGCTGCAGAAAGTTGAATGATCTTGAATCAAATTCAAAATACCATAGCCAGAAATCCAAGACAGTCAGCGGATTGAACGGCGAATACATATATTTTGATATTCAACCTGCTCATAGTCCGCTAATTTTAAGGATAATTGGTCGAAATGTATCCACAACATCAACTTACCAAGTTTGAATTGAGTTGAATTGTGTTACATAAGACTTGGGATGTGTGACTATTTTCCTGTACTTCCTACGACTTAACAAATTGACGTCAGTTTGAATTGTTATCGTGCGTCTTTCCCTGGAAATATCCTCACAAATCATTTGGGTTCAGCTTTTCAAACAATTTCTTGACAGTCAACTCCACCTAATTCGGAAACAAGGTTGTTTTTCTTTCAGCTGCTTCATTTTCAGGAGCTCCTACATAAGACACGAGTTCAGCATATGATAATTCTAGCTCTTGTTCCCCGTCAGGGCGGATGTCATCAACAAAACTAAAGTTAAAAGCAATATTAAAGTCCTGCCTGTTGCCTTGCTCCATCTTGCTACAGATTTTCCCATAACTTAAAACTTCATTTGCCTCTATTCTTATTAATGATAAAATTAGCCAATCACCGCGCGAGAATTTTGATAGTTATTGTAAAAAGTTACTTCGAGGTTCCCGCTATTTTTTCGAATTCAGCCTGTTCATCATATAGCAAGTACCTACCTTGTTATGGTGAATACAACCGACCACTTAAAACACGTTAAAACAACATGGCGACCCGTAGTAAAAAGAAAACAAACCTCTTGAAGGACGGAGGTACGTTTTTCCTCAGTAATAGCTTCATCTCGGCTCATCTCGCGTTTCTGGAAAATACCACTATTCACATGAAAGAGACACCATGTTAAGGATGTTTTTTTTTTTGGAGCCAAGAAGATTTTTTTTCGAGCTTTATCTCCTATCTTTCAAATGAGATGATGAGAAATTAATCTGCGATTAATTCAGTTCAGTGCAGTTGTCATTCCTCGTGGCATACTAAAAAAACCATGAAGGTAAGACCTATTTAAAGGAACATTGAGAGAAAAGTGTGGCTATTTTATAAAGTTCTCTCGATCAAAAAGGCACCGTCTAAAACCATATTTTTTTTCTCATTTTATTTTCAATTATAACAGACATGGCTCGAACTTGATTCTATCTAATATAATAATGTGGAATACTGAGTTTTTTGCGGCTACGTGACAAAATGCAAAACAGTTTTATTTTCCCCTCATTTCCTTTATATTTCGCCGCCATGTTAAATCCGCATGTCCGTGTTCTGCGCATGCTTGCGGCCATTTTGGAAGTGATCTGTGAAGCCTTGTAGAGATGTAAAACTTTTATGTTTAGGTCCGTGCCTTGGCGTAAAAGCGACGAAGACTTTCCTCTTCCTCTTCCTCAGTAATTCAAAGCAAGTTTTTTTTGTTTAGTTGATAATCAGAGCACCAAGCTTGAAACTTAACAGAAGGTTCGTCGATGTCTAATGACAAGTTGAAGAGGTGTTTTTTGTTGCTGGCGAAATTTTTGTTGAAACAAGAAGTCAATTTATTATTTGTGTGAAAGAAATTGAACTTTTAAACATCGCACAGAATTACACTTTCTCTTGTGGCATCATGAGTGGAAGCGAGGGCTCTAGTAAACGTGTTTCCAGGATGGCGTCTCGTCGGGAAGAAGGCTTCTACGAAATATTAGATCGCTTTTTTACGGTTGACGAATGGAATGTTCTTTGCCCACCGTCCGCTGTTCGTGAAAGAAAATATCAGGGTTCTGAGGTGGAGTTTGTTTTGGGCGAAAGGAAGAGAAAGGTTCGTGAATTTCAGGGAGTGCGCGAGCTATTAGTTAAAATGGTCCGGATGAGGAAGCGAGTTTAGCTCCATGGAGCCGGAGGATCACTTTTTAAACCCAGTAATTTTCATAAGGTAAACCTGCATATATAAAGTTTTTAAAGTTAAGTAATCAAGCTGAACATCTTGAGCAATTTCTATAAGCTTAAATTTGAGGTCAAACACTGACTAAAGAGTTTTCATGAACACTGAGAAAATAACTTTCAGGGATTTTGAAAATCCAAGGCTTCCTGCTGAAGAAGTACAACATTTTTCAGAGGTGTCGATGCATTTTTTTAAGGTTGGGCTACGCCAGAATTTCACTTTCAATTTTATATCATTGATTTCCCAATTAGGACTTTCATTTTATTTTATGTTTTTTTTTTCTCAATGGCAAAGGGCAGCAGTGCTCACGCGAAACTTGGGGTCTGCAAAGGGGAATTCTCTCTTTGCAAATTTCCCAGAGGGTGGGACAGGGCATGGGTAAATGCTCGCGGAAAAGAGAGGGTGCTTTTGTTTCCAGTCCTTCTCTCTTCTTGTAAATGGCATTAACTAATAATGTTCCAAGCAGTGTCTTTCAGTTATTGTTCGATGCCTGCTGAAGCCACCCCCCCCCCCCCTCCCCCTCCCTACGACTGGTATTCCCGGATCAAAACCATTTTTTCTGTGCATGTAGTTTTGTCCCGGGGAAAGATGCTGAGTACACGTGAAATTACTACTTCACAAAAACCTATCTGAGCCAAATAAGTTGCTTAACCTCGTTGGCATCTTACTGACTAATTATGAAAGAAATCCTTCCCAAATAAAAGCTTGTCGCGTTACCAACCGATGCCCAAACGTCGCTTTTAAAATTTTAACCTTGGAAGAATACCAAATGAAGAAGAAGAAAAAACAAACATTTTGTAGGCTTAATTTTTGTTTCAATAATTCGAAATGTGTTTGCTTACGAATCAAAATTGCATACAAAATAAGATCTTACGGTGGCTAACACCTGTTTCCAGCACTTTCCACCACCACGTTTACTTCGAAGAAACATTACTACCTACCGCTCTTTATAAACTGATAAGCCTTTAACCGTTGCCCCCAAAATACCCAGTCATAAACTATCAAGCTGTAATAACTTTTTCGACATAGTAGATTATCACAGCAACTGTTTTCACCATTTAAATTGGTAATTTGTAACTCGGAGAATGACTTGGCTTTTTCCGAGTTGTAGGTACGTATGAGGCTAATTTCACTTGTTAAACAATGATTGGGCATATTTTGGATAAGGCTAAAATCTTGTCAATTTATAAAGAGCGGTAGGTAGTAATGATTCTTCACAGTAAACGTGCCAGTGGAAAGTGCTTGCAACTGATGTTAGCCACCGTAAGATCTTATTTTGTATGCAATTTTGATTCGTAAGCAAACGCATTTCCGAGTCTTCTGTATGCAAATTTGGTTAGTAAGCTTAAACAGCCCGATCGAACCACTCCAATTATATTGAACCACAAATTAAACAAAAGAAGATTCACGGACACAGAACACTATTCGTCTTATTCCCCTCTTGGCTGTCTGAGTGAAAGTGCTCGGCTTACTATATGCATCGACGTAGTTTCCCCCTGCGACAATAGAATTACGTTGTAGAGTGTTATAAACAACTGCGAAGACATTACCCTCACCCCCCCCCCCCCCCTCGCAAAAAAAAAAAAAGAAAAAAAAAATATATATATTACTTTTATTTTACCCGATTTTCTCCGCGTTACTCTTATTATTATTTCGTTGCTGTTAGCGATGCTATCACTTCATTGACATGATAGCATTTACGCAGTGTCTCACTACTCTATAAGAAAGAGTATTAGCAAATGCGAACTAACGCGTCTGTTTACATGCTTGAGCTTCCTTTCATTTAAACTCGATATGGAGGGAGGTACTACACTCTTAATGCTGCTGTTTGGTTTTGTTTTAACTCGGTGCGCTGGATGTACTGTAGTGTGATTTTTTTTAAAGTTTAGTTTTAAAACATTTAGCCCGGTCAAGTCAGATACACCTATTTGAATAGCTTAACTTTCAAGTGCCTTCCAATTGCAACCAATAGGAGGAGTCCGTTGTCATTGGCCCCATTTCGATAGGTGACAGTTCTCGCTAGTTCACAAATACTTGGCCACTACCCACTCCATATTGTCGTTGACAACTATCTCTCTGTGTGTTGGTTTGACCAAACATTGAGCTTTAAGCTTCAAGTATGGCATGTTGTGTTTTGTCCATCTTCCGCTTGTCTTTCCTGTGTATTCTTTCGTGCTCTTTGCTGCAGCACAAAGCAGATGCCCGGCAAGGTAAGAAAACAGCATTCACACACTTGTGTTAATACAGTCAGATGAACTTCATAACCAGAAGTCGTTATCAGATTTCAAAATGTTTCCGCGTCACGAGAATGAACTAAATTTTTTTTCCCATTATCTAACTGCGTCCATTAGGCATCTAAGGAGGACACTTGAACAGAATAATTCAAGAGTTGTTTACAGTTGAAACACTGTTTTTTATGATGTGTTTGTAGCCTGAGAACAAATGAACAAACTAGGTTTTTTTTTTTTTAATATTAACATTTCGCTCGCTGGCCCAAGTCTTTGTCTCCTTATCACAGTTTCAGTCAAATTTCCGAGGTGGTTTAAGTCCTCAGTCGGGACGGACATTTTCTACATACACTGCGAGGGCACTGTCGTCTTTGTTCTTGTTTTAATTTCCTTTCTTTGATTGATTTGTCGTCCTTTAAACGCAAACTTAGGTGAAGTCTAAAAAAATGGTTGTGATATTTACAGAAACGAAGGACTATGATCACATCAAGCTAGCAAAGATCTGTAGTTTTTTGTCCGGATTTACCTAAAATTTCTCAAGTGACGAATTCTCCTGAGGAGATCTTTCATCACAATAAAACGGCCGGTTCACCTATTTGTTTACTAAGGATCGCATATCTTCAGAAAGTTGACATGTGATAACACCTGCACCGAGCTCAGTATTAAGGAAAATGTGAGTGATCACCGCAGTTATGAACACTACTTAATCATATTTAAAAAAAAGAAA
>JAEMWC010002226.1:10000-17500 GCA_016490735.1 Pachyseris speciosa | reverse complement strand
TTGTCAAAATTGCTCAACCGAGTGTTATGTAGGCGATACCAAGCTTCTATTATCTTTTACTGTGAATGACTCTACTCGTGCTATGGAAATTATTAACTCCGATTTACAACGGATTCGCAACTTGTGCTTTGGTAATTGCTTAATGCTCAATCCCGATAAGACGATTGTGATGGTTTTTGGCAGCATAAGAACTTTTTTGAAACTACTTGACTTTAAATTATCCTTACTAGAAAAGGAAATCATTCCAGCTCATTCAGTCAAAGACCTAGGAGTAATTTTTGACCCCACACTATCGTTTGAATACCATATCTCTGCTAGTGTGTCATCTTGCATGTCCAAACTATCTCAAATAAGCCGAATCAGATTTGTTTTTTAAAAAGGCGTTGTTCGAAACCATAATTAACGCGATTGTTTTCAGTAAACTGTATTACTGTTCGTCAGTATGGTCATCCACCTCAGCTTGCAATGTTCGTAAGTTGCAGCACGTTCAAAACTTTGCCGCCGGAATCATTTGCAACGTTAAGAAGTATGACCATATCTCGTCTCCTGTATTAAGGAATCTACATTGGTTCCCTGTAAAAACAAAGCTGTGTT
The DNA here is from genome assembly GCA_016490735.1 of Pachyseris speciosa. Taxonomy (NCBI): domain Eukaryota; kingdom Metazoa; phylum Cnidaria; class Anthozoa; order Scleractinia; family Pachyseridae; genus Pachyseris; species Pachyseris speciosa. Next base: position 16,906 of record JAEMWC010002226.1, on the reverse strand, counting down.
ATCGAGACGCTACCTTAACATTTAAATGTATGACGGGCCATGAACCTGAATACTTAACTTCGAAGCTCGTTACAAGAGGGAGCGTGTCTGGACCGACAACCAGAAATTCTCAACAGCTAAACATTCCTCGTTTTAAAATTGCAATAGGACAGAAAACGTTTCACTATAGAAGTGTATCTATCTGGAATGAGGTCGAATCAAGCCTAAAATTATGCAAGAACCCCGCTTTCTTCAAAAGAGCCTTGAAAACTCAACTTATGAACGAATTTTTATGTCAACAATGATTTCATTTGTAGTCAAATAATTTATATTGGATATGAGGAGCTATATCGTATGTGGTTAGTTATTTTAATGTAATTTAAATGCACATAATAGTAATTTTTTGTTTTTTTGCTTTTTTATTATCTGTAATCTTACTTCATCACTGAAAAGCCTCGGATGGGGATGTGTTCAATAAATGTATGTATGTATGTATGTATGTATGTATGTATGTATGTATGTATGTATGTATATTAACTCGAGCGAATACGTACGAAAACTAAACTGAAGAACGATGAAAAACGACTGACTTAAATAATTATTGCCCGCTTTTATAGCGAACGACACTAAACTCTTGATTGCTTATTGTTCGATTTTCCCAGTAGGGGCGACACCTAAACCATATAAAGCAAGTCCTACTAATTAATTGCTTATACTTATTTCTTGCTCGTAAACATTCATGACTTGTTAAAAATACCCCAATTTTTTTCTTTATGAAACTTTGATGAGCAGGATTTGTATCAGCAGCATATATGTACCTGTTGAAAAACCTAATTAAGTAAACGTTTGGAAAGAGTTTCACTGCCACCTCACCAAGAACACTTTCGATTTGTATTCACTAAAAAAATACTGCTGGTATGGTAATCATTGAGTTAAGCAAATGGCCGTAAGGTTTTGTTCAACATTGATTGGGTTTCTATTTGATACCTGATTTAAAACCCTATACATAGCCTCGGCGGAGCTTCTTGAGACCCCTTCACAGAGTACAGTCGAGCGACTATTTCGTAGTCCGCCCTTATGCTCTTTCGTTGAGAAAATAGCAAAATCTGGAAATAAACGACATGTCTGAGATGGTGCCTTCTTGAGACGTCTTTCTTATAAAACGGAAAGAGTAAACGCTATGCATTGTTCATTTCTAAGAGATATCAACGACCAATTCACAAAGAACGACATTAATTTGTGTGAGTACCAGTTCAATGGCTGTCTAAGTTAATATTCGTAAGATTCAAAAGATGTAGGTGATGCACTTTCGTTTGTTTTCCTGATCGGAATCTCTGCATGATCCTGAAAACTTGCTTCAACAGCGCCCAATGCCTGTATGGATACACTCACAAGAAATACCTTTGTGTATGCGCATCCGGATTTACAGGGGATAACTGCGAGAACGGTGGAGTGGTCTTTTCAAACTTTCCGGGGATGTCATTTAATGGGGATATTTGTTTGTATTTTTTGTCTTTAATCTAATATTCGAGTTATATCGAGTATAACGGTTCTTACTAGATACCAGGGCTGAAACTTGAAAAACAGCCGCCCACCTTTTCTTCAAGTTGCATCCCGGGAGTTGCATAATGTTCCATCCTGATTAACCGAAGTCATGGCATATTCTCTCACTACGCTACTAGAGTAGTTTTGAACAAACCTGAAACGTTCTTGTGGGTTTCCTTCATTTAAACATTTCACGTGGCTTGTTCAAAGACATAGTCCCCGTGACATAGCCCCAAGCCAAAAGCTCCCTTATATTTTGTTTGATTAATTTTCTGCCTAAACAATAATTAATACAATAATTCAAAAGAGGCAAATTCCTGCGCAAAAGGTATTTGAACAACTACTGCCAAAACATTACTAGTTTTACCTATGAGCTCTGGGATCACAACGCTACAATGTAATTAGTAAGTTTTATTTCAAGTTCATACTAAGCACATCAGTTTTATTGTTCTTTAATTATCAGATATCGATGAATGCAGTAGAGGTATCCATAACTGCAACAAGAATGCATTCTACAATAATACTATTGGACACTATGATTGCACCTGTAACCCTGGTTATACCGGCAACGGTCAGATATGTTCAGGTATAATAAATTGTTTCATAGTTTTGCATGACATATCATCGTTATCCACATCTTCCTCCTCTTCCTCATCATCATCATCATCATCATCATCATCATCATCATCATCATAAACAAGATTGTCATCTTCATTGTCATAGTCAACATCATAATCTGTGAACTATCTCAAATGTACTACTGACTAAATACTCTTAGGCCCTATTCACTCTAAACTGTATATACTTGAATTTTTGTCGCTGGAAACGGAGCTCTTTGAAGACTCTCACTGGAGTGGAGAAAACCAATGAAAAAGGAACTTTACGAAAACGCTGAGGTCGCAACAAGAAGTGAACGCATGCTCTATCATACATTTAAGCGTCTAGGAACCAAAGAAGTGTTTCCGGAGTGTAGACAGTTTGATATTTATCGAGACTAGTTTGTGTGGATGAGACCCTACTGTTGCTTCTTGTCGCCAAGTTTCAAATGAATTGCGTTGCTGTTCTGACGGAATGGAGGTTTTCAGTATCTCTCCTTCTCGCTCAATAGGCCATTTCCGAATTACCTTTGGCCTCTTTTTCAAGGCGAGTCCTGGTGCTCATCTTTTCATATGAAAATTAGTTTCCATTCATATGAAAATGCGTTAAATTTGCATGTGAATGGAAAGTAATTTTCATATGAAAAGATGAGCACCAGGACTCGCTTTGAAAAAGAGGCCAAAGGTAATTCGGAAATGGACTATTAAACCCTTAAAGCGCATCACTAAGGCCGAGCTCTGTTTGCTGGAAACAACATAAAAAACAAGATCAAGATTTTGCCATATTTTGGCTACAATCGTGGCCGTTTAATTGCTAACAAATCAACTCAGGCGCAGTTCAAGAAACAGAGGAGAATGTAATAGACAAGGTGATCGGCCCCCAAGACACACAGGGATGCACTAGTTAGAACACTTTTCTTTCTGAGCTATTTCTCTGAGTAATCGTGTGCCCGAGGAAGTAAAAAAATCAGATCTGGGCAAATGAATTTAATTATTTTGCATTACTACTCCATAGCAGCATAAATAATACATTGGAGGAACGTTATATATTTAAGTTAGACACAAATAAGGAAATGGGGGGGGGGGGGATAATCTTCATTGGTGCGGCGCTTGCCCCCAATACAAAGAAACAAACTATAAATAGTAGTGGACGTCTGCATTTCAAACGTATGTGGCAATTTATAAAGAGCGAACCCCCAAAGACACTCCAGTCCTAACGAAATATGGCTCTGTCATTCGGGAACTAGCCAGCTTGGGAGCAAACTGGCAATTTTATGATGAGAACTTACGTAAGATTCGGCAATCCCAGGGTACTTCATGGGATCAGATTCATCTCGGCCAAGAGCATAGCTCACAAGGGTGACTTTAATCCACACGCACACATAATAACAAAATCAATTAAAAAAAAAAGAAAAAAAGAATTATTGTCGGGAAAACAATCGAGGATGACTTGAATCCACACGCGCGCACCCACTGAATAAGATTAATAATAAAATATTGCAGGACCCATAACTGCCAATAATGGAATGTGCCTGTAATCCCTACACACCCATAACGCAAGAAGACTCCTAATGCGACAACTAGCAATAGGGTGACTTTAATCGACACGCACTTCTAACAGAGGAATAGTTATAAATGATTGGAAGCCCTAAATGTGGGAGACGCTCAAGGGTTATTTAAGGCTGGGCCTTTAAAAGTGAGAACCTAGTGAGAGCCTAGGATTGAAGTCAACTAACCCTGGCAACAAGGGCATACAATCCTTAACGACAACTGATAGGAACTGTGAACTGCTGATAACACTGATACGACCACTAAATCACAAGCATGGAGTAAACACTCATCAAAATAGAAAAATGAAGAACTGAATTGATTGGTAGGTTACTACAATCGAGACAGGGTGAAGAGAATAGCTCCTCGATAATTTTTTTATAGAGCAATGTTACCCAGCTCGTTACGATGTATTCCTTCGCCCAAGTATATATCTGTCGGAGGATAACTGAGACAACGATGACGCCAAAAATTGTCTCGTGGGACGTTCGAGAACTCTACAGAAAACTATTGACTTTCACACATGCCTAGTGATCTTGGTAGACACTGTCAGGACGCTACATATATACATTACTGAAAATTATTGCGTATAAGAATAGGTTTGGTTAACAATTTAACTATAAAACATTGCGAGAATATTGAAAAACTTAAAACCATCTCGGTTAAAATTTAAAAAAAGGTTTTAATAAACGACGACGTTTCGACGTTCTCTCAACGTCATTTTCAAGTCGAAAGTCGAAAGTGTTTAATTTTTGAGATGCTTTTCATTAAGAAATTGAACCCCGAGTAAAATACTTAGAAAGACTCCATTTGTGCGAAACGTTTCTCGTGGCATATTTTAACATTCTATCACCCATTCGCATCACATTACGTAACCCCTCGAGTCTCTGAGGAATTCTTTTACATTTATATTTGTTCCAATTTTATTCACTTTCGACTTGAAAATGAAGTTAAGAGAACGTCGAACCGTCGTCGTTATTTTTAAACCTTTTAAAATTTTTAACCGAGACGGTTTTAAGTTTTTTAATATTCTCGAGCTCGCAATGTTTTATAGTTAAGCCCTGGTCAAACGGCGCATGATAGTCGATGATAGTTGATGATAGTCGATGATAGTTGAAGCGCGCGCTTCCGTTTGACCACCAACTATCATGCACTATCATCGACTATCATCAACTATCATTCATTTTGAACTTGTTCAAATTCTTCACGATAGTCGATGATAGTTTTTCTCGTTTGACCACGCGTATGATAGTTCATGATAGTTTTTGGTCAGCTGTTTTCCCCGAAAATCGGCGGGCTCGTTTAAAATGGCCGCCAAAAGTTCCTCGCGAGGCTCAGCTGGAGCTTCAGAAATACGTGTTTATATCCAAGATGATAATCATGACAACGAAAACATTGAAGACCAAAATAACATAGAAAAGATATCTTCTGAAGAAAGTGTCAACTCGCAAGAATTAGAAGAGACACCGCATCCCTCCAACAAATCGATTACTATTAAACAAGCTGCCGCCCTTTTCATCGCGATAAATTCATACTTCTACAAGTTTGTCTCTCGCGAAGCCATTTTAGTGCTCACATTTTACGCGGAAAGAGCCTGGAACTAGCTGCTCGCGTGACGTTTGCTCGCGCGACTGCCGGTGAACTATCATCAACTATCATCGACTATCATGCGCCGTTTGACCATGTGAATGATAGTTGGTGATAGTTGATGATAGTTTGGAGAGAATCAACTATCATCGACTATCATGCGCCGTTTGACCAGGGCTTTAAATTGAAAATGATTAGTCATTGAAATACATATAACGGTGATGAGAACTGATGTACAAATACGCATATAAATACAAATACTATACAAATATAAAGAATTGTTACAGACATGTATTGAACAGTGAGAGAACTAGGAGGATAAAGAAATGATTTCAGTTAACATGATACCTTATATATTTCACTGATTAGGTTGTCTACGTCAACATAATTATCCTGCTTTTTAATTTTCAAGATTGAAGAATAAGAGACTCTGTAATTTCAAGCGTGTTTTGGAAGTTTTCTCAAATTCTCAGGGATGCTGTTCCAAATGTTTGCTCCGAAGCCTGTTGGAAGCCAGTTTTCAATAATTACCTATGAATCCTTGTCGTGACGACATCCTAAAAGAAAATAGAACTATACACCAATTTCATGGCATTTAAGTGTCCTACCGTAAATCAATAAATTATTGTACAGACTCGGTTGTCAATTTTTTTTTAATAATTTGGTCTGATTCTTCACGAAGTGTGAGGCGAGCACTTAGTGACCCAATTAAACTCCCAAATAATCATATTTACTGAACGACCATTCAAACAAAACAAACCACACCGGGAACGCGGTCATCGTTATATGGGCTGCAGGTGGAGTTACAGGCTTCCACTACCTTATGAATAGGAAAGAAAATCTGAAAGGGAGGTCCACTTTCTAAGATACACTGATCACTTCTTCGATTACCGCATTTCTAGGTTTTTGATCTGAAGATGCAGCTATTGTTACACCCAAATACGCATGCAAATAGCGAAAAGGAAACTCAGCTCCGATGAACTGAACTGAACGTCCAAGTTGTAAAAAAAAATTAATATAGAAGTTTTCGTCAATTAAACTAATCTTGAATGAGTCAAGAGCCATTTTCACGCAATGAGCTATCAGACAGCCTGTTTTCAATATTCGGCAACATTCCTTTGAAAATTCCAGTTGATGTTGTCAGAACATATTCAATAAATTTTTGAAATTAAAATACAAGGCCATATATAATGAGTCACAGAAAACAGATTCAAAACCACGCCAAAGAGATAAAAGATGAAAACGAAGGGGATGTAGAAATAAAGGACTCCTGCCAGCCTTATTCATTTTTATATTGTCGACTTTAATGTTGTTACGTTTGTTTCTGTCAAGAATGTTCCAGCAGTTTCCACCACTTCGAAAAATATCAAGATCTGCTAACCATTCAAGCTGTTGCAGTTGAACAGTTCTTTATTGACGAGAGTCTGTTTCTTGCTTTCTTTAATCCTGGAAACGTCAAATCTTACAATTACAAGCTGAACAATTTAACCAAGAAATTTGCCCTTCACCAGACCAAAGCCATCAGCAATGCACGTGACTTTGAATATTTCATGATGGCTGATAAACATTGCCTTGGCGTTGCTTACGGCTATTTACCAGTGGGATGGACAAAGGTTTGTCAGTTTACAAAACGTATCATTAAAAGGAGCGA
>JAEMWC010002226.1:0-2500 GCA_016490735.1 Pachyseris speciosa | reverse complement strand
CAATACTACATATCCTGTATTTCTTTCGTTAGTAGATTGCTATAACAACGAAGGAACGTCACTCAACTGGCGTTGACTTGGGTTGGATAGCCAAACGGCAAAAAACTTGCGTCGACTTTGTCAAAACCCAGTCTCTCCAGACCTATGGAGCATATGATGTGAAATCCTTCAGCATCAATGGAGACATTCTTCGCTTTTGCCAACCGTCGCAATGGTAGTAGCTTCAACATCGACTCCTTTATTTTTATTCAAAGGAAGACGCTTGATCAAGCGAGGTCGGCGCTTACTAACTTTTCCTTTTTCCTTTAAATTTTATTTTGACTACGTCCTCATGTAGAATGCAAATCTATAGCATTATCCATGGAAACGTTCTTAGGTGAATACCGCAGTCCCGGTATACTGATGCTGGTAAAGTTGAAGCCTAAAACTTTTTAAAAGTGACAATCAAAACAGGATTTCTTTGTGATATCCGTACTATTTTGGGAAGGGGGAAGTGTAGGGAGCCCTCGTTTGATTGGGGGCAGGGAGGGGGGGGGGGGGGTTATTAGAGCGTGAGCGCTTCATTGAGGAAATACGGTTTATGAACTGCTGTGGAACTGATAACCAACAGTGACGAACTACTTGATTCTCGTTACAATATCCATACTTGACCAAATCTTATAGGTCTCTAGAATAAAGATAATGATCTCGTAGAAGACACCTTGATGTTTGAACAACTCCTCCCAACTCATACCATAAGCAGTAAACTAAATACGGCGAGGAGTATACGGTTGTTGATAGGTTTAAGGGCTGGTTAACACAGTTTTTGTAAAAACATATAATCAATATACCACTTAACTGATCATGTAAAACTTGTCAAAATAAAGTTGCTACACAGTTCCAAGTAGTACAGTGTGTACGCCCCTCGATCCTCGCATGACTGGGAATATAGGCTTGCATGATCAGCAGAAGCTTTGGAGACAGGTCATCAGCCCATCGCTCAGCCTCCAGCAAACCCTGGCGTGTGACGTTCCCTACTCTTTTCGAGACGTGTGTGGGTTCTTTTACGTCCCCTTCAAGTTTTACGTGTGGAGATGAAAAGTGAAGGTGACTTGTTCATTCATGAACTGCTTCTGAATTATTAGTAAGATAAAATCAAGTTAATTTTAGAAGAAAATTTTGATTTAAATTTGATTTAAATGAAAGCGGAAAACTAGAAAATGTCGGCCCGACTGTTTGAATTTGGTGTCCATTTTCATCTTGGCCAAGAGCAACCAGAAACATTTAAGAGTGGTTTCCGTGAGCTAAAATAGCCGCTTTGGGGAAAACGTAGCCATTAGTTTTCGTTAGCCATCGGTAAATAGGTCTGTCTTGCACTTTTTTACTAACAATCAAGGCTACTGCTCTTTGAACGTCACTACAAAAAACTGAAAGCAAACGAAGAGGACCAATACGGTGCAACAGGGCATACAACTCCCGGTGAAAGGGAAAGTTTTTGCACTGGACATTTTGTTCGCAGCAAACAGAATTATACCGCTCCGTTCCAGTTACGTTTAAAGGGTTATGACAATAAGTTCAGAAATCCCACTCATTAACAGTCTTCTGTTTTCCAACTTGTGTATATTGAAACGCCCTTACCCTCCTACGTAGAGTTTTACAAAATGTCAAAAAACGTCTTTTCGAAATTATTTGGGATGATAAAGGCTGCAAGATATATCAAAGGAATTCTCACACTACCATGACAAAGGCGGCCTAAAGATGCTTGTGCTAAGCACTTTGAATCAATCTCTGAAGGACCGTTGTAACACGAAGTATCTGGATCCGGCAAATTGTGGGAATGGAAATTTGCTTTTAATTACAGTTTAAAGAAACATTTAGAAGACGTACTTTTCTCGTGTAATCTTTACAAATACGACATTTCTTTGGTGAATGGCCGAAAATTCGGACATTTGAGCCCGCAAGGTAGTAGCGACCTTTCCCAATAATTATTAAAAATGGCGTACGAAATCACAATGCTTTATATGAGAAGTGATGGAGTTACGGAAAATACAAGCACAATTAATACCATTTTTCCGTTTGCCAAAATCGAGCGTTATTCAAAGACATTTTAGCGATATTGTAGTTAAAAAATCTACCCGAAAAACGAATTCCATACCTTTCTTTCGGAAGGATGTCAATTTACAACTTCAGCTCCAGTCAAACACTATAAATCAGTGAAACAAGAAGCGAAGACGATATATTTGCTAGCAAATAATCAGAAATCTAAAGTCGCTATGCAAGTTGCCAAAATCGAGCCTTAAAATGCAGTTAGATCGCTATTTTCAGAATAAAAAAACAGATATTCAGCTTGTAAACGTACCTTTCCTTTCAGTTGCTAAAAACCATACACAATGAAATACGACCACGTGAAGGTCGACATGTCACGCAGGTCCAAGTCCGTTCCATGAAGAAGACAACGAAATCATGTTATTGCCGTAAAATTGGGCTTTAAAATTAATCAAGTAAGAACAGACTGTGAATA
>JAEMWC010002225.1:0-51419 GCA_016490735.1 Pachyseris speciosa | reverse complement strand
AGATATGAATTCGAAGCTGAGCAACAAGACGTTCGACCTTTGGCAGTCGGGGAAAACATATATAAAAAATAAAAATAAAATTGTGAGGGTTTCAAGCTCAACTGAGTGGTAAGCCCGTATGATCCGATGATAGTAACCCTTAGATAACTTTCTTTTATTCAAGAAAAAAGGAATCAATTTTTGCACCCAATTTTCTGAAATCTTTGCCATTGAAAGTGCTAAACAACATGCTAGGCCAAAATTTCCTAAGAAACACGATTTAATATTTATCGCTCATATTTCAAAATATTTACCACGCACCCTGTTGAAAAGGGCAATTTACTTTCCAACGCCAATTTTCTTTATCATTTCAAAGAGTGATTTCTTATGAAGAACATCGCAGTCGTTTCATTAACTGGATATTGTAATTTCCGTGCGATCTGATTGATGGTGCTCTCTGACTTGTCTTCCGACGCGACCAAGTCATTTCTGGGATACAACTAATTTTAGATCCTGGATTTTTTTTTATTAAGACCAGGGAAAAAATAATATAACACATTTTGCTGCTAAACGGGGCATGTTGTGGTGCTTAGTTTAAATTTAAAAAAACTGTAATTTTTAATTAAACATTTCATGCAATTTATAGTATTTTCAGTGCAAAGGTACCATGATTTGAACTGTGCTATTGCAGGTACTACTGAGTTGTTAAAATTCATGTTCAATTACTCAAACAAACACAAAAAATTTCAAGAAATGTTAAATGATTCAGTCTCTCCGCCAAACTCATGAGAACACATTACATACAGACTTTGTCGCAACGACAGGATAGACTCCGCCTCCGCAATGAAGACCTGACCTAAATGTGATGTCATTTTATCCATTTGTCAAAATGTCTTCTTTCTTGTTTTTAGGCTAGGATAATCACAAAGTTCTACCTGCATACTACAGTGGGTTTTAAATTTCACCTTGTTAGGAGGCAGACCCTTGCGGTAAAAACGAAAACGTCGGACAGCTATTCGCTTCTAGAAGGAAACAGGAATTGTGGTTTAAGCTTCAGGTACTGTATGTTTACCGACTTTCGTAAACGTAGTCAGTTTAGACACAAATTTTACTTAAACTTTCGCTGATTCCTAACTCGAATACTTCTTGTGTTAAACCGAAACCGACTTCAATGCTTCGTTTATTGCTTGAATCATGCTAAAAGGTTTCCTATTTAATTGAAGATATGTTTTACAAAGGACAGGCATATATTCTTTTGACGTTATTGAGCGAGACAAAGTTAAATGTCATCTGTTGTGCCTCTCCAAGCAATAAAACCACTTCATTGATAGCTACAAGTAACGTTTGTTCCCAACCGACCAAATATGAAATTTACGGTTGCAAGTTCATGTTGCGTTTTTTATTTAACCTCCAAGTAGTAAAAAAATATTTAGTCCAACTAAATACGAGATAACGTCTCCTGACTGAATTTTGCTTTTCGCTAAGTTTGCAATGATTTAAACTGCGTTTCGGCGGGCCTACAGTACCGCGACACGTTACGCGTGCAAAACAGCTCCTCTGAAGAAAAACGTATAATATAAACAGGCAAAAATATTTGTTCTGTAGGCTGGAATATTAAATTTAGATAAAATCTTGCTGTCGTCTTTTAAGATTCGGTTAGTTGTTTTTCGCAACAGCCAAACGTACACAAGGCGTATTTCCAAGCTTTGAACTACATCATAATTCAGTTATTATTGCTATGAATTAAAATTATAACACCATCCTCTTTTGCTCTCATAAACTGAAAATAATTCTTGAATGGTATTGTCCTATTTCGCGTTTCTCGTCCATTTTTTCTCATTATCATTTCTTATTAAAAATTTCATGTATTATTTAAAAAACATTTTGGCACGTACAATATATTTTGCGAAATATTGTTACCCCATTCTTCCATGATACTTCTAACTCTTCCCTTCGGAAACCGTATTTCTCGATTGCTAATAAAAATACGTACATTGTGATACGTCAAAAACCGGGACAAGTACGGATATTCTCCTTTCGCTTCCATAATACCCCTTTGTTGTATATTGTTTGTTGCAGAATATTGTTTTATTCATATCATTTCCCCGGCCCACTAGCGAGAGGAAATATGCATGCTCTTTTCAGCTGCTTTAAATTTCAAACTAGATTTTTAACGCTCTTTTTTTTTACTCACCCGCATATTTTCGATTTATTTTTCAAGCTGGGTCTGTTTCCATCCGAAATCTGGAGGATTACTGATGAAAACAGCTGTTGATGGGGCAGCTTATTACGGATGGGGGAGAACAAGTATAGATAAATCTCCTAGTTTCGCTTCGATATGTTGTCCCCTCCTGTTTCATGGCAAATTTTGTTGTTGAGGTGCAGAATATTGCTTCACTCGTATTATTTCCCCACAAGCGAGGGAAAAATGCGTGCCGTTTCAGCTTCAACTTGAGTCTGCTAACGCCTTTGTTTTTTGCTCATCGACCGAGCATTTAGAAAATAACTTTTTTATTATCAAACCGACTTAGTATGTTTCTATCCGCAATATTATTTGATGTCGCAGTGTTTCGGTTTAATTAACGCTAAAAAGTGGTTGTATTAGCAAGGAATCTCAAAATTCCTTTTCAGCGTTTGTTTAGAAAATTTGCTAGAGTTAAAGTTAGATAACCACATCGTGCATAAGTTGCGAAATTCAAATTGCGGTTAAAGGAGCAGTGTTCACCGGGATTTTTGCTGGTTTTTGGTTCAATTTTGCCAAAATTACTTGACTTTACCTGTTACCGTGCAAAACATGCTCCTACAGAATCAGCAAGATGAATTCCAATGAAAATTTTAGCAGAAGGGCTAACCATAATATAATTTTTGGTGATTTTTCAATGCATAGCTTGAAATTTTGAAAAAACTTGCCAGTTTTTTCAAATTTCAATCCATTTTCCATCCTCGTCATCTTAGATGGAATACACGAGTTTATAGTGTCAATTGCAGGTACTACAGTCTTAGCAACAAAAACTAGACCATTATTTTAAGGTTTCCACTGATGTATTGGCAGTTTTAAAGCTTTTTAAATGATGGTACAAAAAGCGTGACACTGCCCCTTTAAACATCTGATTTGATGAGAGCCCGTCAGTATTTTTTTAAACAAAATAAAAAAAAAAATTCGTTTTCAATTCTCTTCATTGCATATGAAACTTCAATCTTCTGAACTCGTTCAAAAGCTAAATTCTAAGACCCTCCCAAATGCAGATGCTTTTGAATACGGTTATCAGTGTATTGAAACATTTAAAGTTGCGAATATTTTTCCATCCTGTCTGACCCAGGTAAAGGAAACTTTCTACGGATGGGCCCAGTTCAATCTATTCGCACTTGTTTCGATCTAGTGCTGTTGCTAAACTTTCTCCTTCGGTAGACGTTTAATGCGAACACGGCTTTTTACAATCAAACTTAAGCGTTGAATAGTGTTTAACAGACCGCTGAGATGCAAAACCAGTTAGTTTTTGTGTAACAATCATGAACTACACTTTCGTTGTGAACAGAATAAAAATAAATAACTATTTTTTTACTGAGATATCTGTAATACTGGATCAGTGTTGTTGAAAAGAAATGATATATTTCATGTTATGAAATGAGTTAGTAAATGTGGTACTTCAAATTTATATCATCAAAACGGCTCTCTCCTGTATGAACTATATAATCAAAGAGAAACCGATTTCATTTCCCATCTGATCTTATTTCATTAAAGGTTTTGGCATGTTTTCGATTTTCAAGTATTTTTAGTAACTGACAGCAACTACTGTATTAATTTCATAAAACACACTATTGTTCCTCGGAATCACTTTGAGCCTTTTAAAAGTGCGTTAACTTTCGAATATTTTGTCGAAAAGCCCTTACTTTTTGTTATATTTGTTATTGTTATTTCTTAGTTCGTTGGCGTATATTTTTGAAGTTCTACATTATGGCGCCAGTAGCCGGCTGAAGAACACAGTATAACACACAGTATCGTACAAGCAATGCGCGCTAACATAATGTTTGGTTTTAACAGTCATTAAAGCTAGTTAAAGTTCAGTCACGTAGTTGTATCCTGTGCTGTACAATAGTTCGACCAGTTGTCAGCCAGTAGCAATTTCCGGCCTAAAAAAAATTGAGTTGATTTCATGTGTCAACTATTTCCGTTTATAAGGATTGTTTTTCAGCCATCGACTGACTGCATTTCTGACAGTACTGACAGTGTTTCCTGCCAAATGTAAAAGTACAGAGTGCAGAATTTCTGCTTTCTCTGGACAGCAGAATGAACTACGTTTGATCAAAATCGAATAATTCATTTGAAAATTTTAAAGGAACTTCATAACTTTAGACCACTTTAGAGCGAAGATAATTCAATTTTCCTTGTATTTGAGCTGCCAAATCAGCTCAGGGAAGATTCCGAGCAACTTTGCCAGATACCAGCTATTCATAGGCAAATGGCTCAATCGGCTATCATAAATTCGGAACACATGTATGCATATGAATAGCAGAATTTAACAAATCGTACATCAAACACGATAGTCATCCCGGAAAGGGTTATACGGCATATCTCAATTTAATGCGATCGCTGTCGAGGAAGACACGCTTCCTGTCTATGATCGGACACTGACCTATCCTGTCGGATCCAGACGCGTGAACGGTTCAGCAAAAACGGAAATAGCGTTCAAGATACTTCACTAAAGCATCCAATATTTGTAAGTTTTAATCGTGAGTAATTGAGCTGGTTTTGAAAGATATGTCAGACATTTTCCGAACATAAGACGAAAAGATATCGCGATTATAGACAAAGAAAAGGCCGGCAACAGGAAAACATCATATGACACTTTAACTCAGTTTATTTACTTAAATCTATAATAGTGTAGCAAAGAAATGAGTGAAGGTCGCAGTCATTTTCAGACCTGTAGAATGAGTTGACGAAGACTTCGCATGGCGATGGAGTGAAGTAATGATTTTCAAGAGTGCTCATCTTACATCAGAATTCAGAATTCCTGTCCCTAGCTGAAACAAAAATGGCACGTTAACCATCAAATTGGCCTATAGTTAATCAAAATGGATTGCCAAAGGCATTAAACTAAGTTTTAGAAATGTAGAATTTATTGCAAGAAAGTCTAGCCTTTTCATTGAAATATAGAACAATTCTGCAGACTGTTGAATAACTCAGTGCGTTGGCAACATGTTACTATGGTAACAGCAAATTTTGTCATCAACGATAGGTCAAACTACATAAATTTCTGAAGACGACATAACATTTGTTGGCTTATGTTTCTATATTATATTTTCTATATTAAAAATGATCGTTAGTGTTACCATAATTCATTTCTTTATGAAATGTTCACATTTACCAACTACATTTGAAACGTACGGGTAATATCTTACGAACATGTGTTCTGCCTTCCAAGACGGTTTGTTTTGGTACGTTTCTAGCGTTCTTTGCGCCGGAGGTCATTCACTTAATAAGAGACCAGTAAATAATTTATTGCGAACCATATTGATTACCTGCCACGGTCTCGTATCAACAAGGAATACATATAGGTGCGCGCGCCCAGATAACTGATGTTTCAATTAGCGACTTTTTTCCGTTTCCATGAACTTAACAAAAAACATAAACAACTTTTGGCGTAAACTGCTTGTAACAATTTGCTCTATCCTGTTTTCCTTATCCACCAATACAGACCTTTAGTGATGGCGTGCCATTCTTTGTCGTCTTTCTTGTTTAAATATTCAGCTGGTCCTGATGAAAAGCAGGTTCTGACTGACAATTATGCTAAAGACGGGGGTCCATAATGATTCAAATAAATGCGCTTATATCGGCCCTTGAAAGACGAATAGCGAAAACAGGTTTCTGAAGCAGCTGCGTTCGACAAAATGGGTTCAGAATGTCCTGAAAACTGTTTGGTTGCGTCTTTCTGCTGACCTGACTATTAGGCTGAAGAACAAATCTACAATTTACAGGGTTGCATATATTTTGTCTCTGTGGCAAAAACCAAAGAAAAGACAACACTGAAATTTTATACACGATCGCCTCCGCGCAGTTTGAGTGGCAAGAGGAATTTCGTTTTGTAAGTATGTGTCAGCAATTAATTCCCAAGTTTTGCCTTAAAATTTACTTTTGGGTTCTTTTTGGGATTGGGATTGGGATAGTTTTCTCAAATCCTTATGTGGTGTGGGCAAGTTAATGTGCAACGGCCAGCTTCAAACGTATTATATGGCACGCAAGTTCAATTTAATAAACAAACGGTTTGTTGATAATCAGCGGAGATCGACGCAAGGAAAATTGGTGAAAAACAGACCATTTTACTCATTTTAATTCATCTTACATTTCATTTTGTAAACAATTTATTTTTCGGATTGTTCTCAAATGAAATAGGTACCTACTGAAACTATCATCAGAGCTAGTTCCGCTTGGCTTGCCGAGAATAACGCCTCAGCCGATCCGAATAAAATCGAACTTAATTACCCGCCGGAGGGGAGGGGGTGAACTCCCTATAATGGCCTATACGGCGAGGCTACGCCCGAAAGGGGTACCTTTTTCACGCTTCAGGTATATGAAAGGGTAGGGATTTCACGAGTCGAACTATATGAAAGGTTAGGGAAATCTGTCATTCAGGTATTCAAAAGGGCTTTTCATTAAAATATTTCGAACACACGTACCTTATGACTGTATTGTTTTAATTTATTGAACGCTACATGAAAATGACAAGAAGACTTCCTGTTTTAGGAATACGAAAGGGGTACCACTTGTCAATGGAAGGTATACGAAAGGGGTACCTTTTCTGTCAATAAAAGGTACATAATATGGTAAGGAGTCGGTACCCCCCCCCCCCCCCCGCCCGGGCTTAATTGGCTCAAAGGCCGTACTTCACGTGGACTTAGTTGAGTTCGGCTCATGTGAAGTACGGCGTTTGACAACGGGATGAAAACTACAGGTGAATGTCACACTAATATCCTGCCTGAGGAAATTCAGTCAAAACTACTTTCCAGCGAAAGGTTGCAGTTGGAGGGCTATGATCGAAGATGATAACAAGTGAACATAAGAGGCAGGGTTGACAGATAGCGTTCTTACCCCTATAGCTCCCAAGAAGGCTAATAACAGAGCAGCTGAGTTGTAATTTGGTTAGCTTCGTGGGTGACGAATTTTGATAGCTTCGCATGTTGCGTATAGCATGTGCCAAGTGACTGTCCTTATAAGAGGATCTCATACTCACTTTCTTCACGGAAAGAGGATGATGTTAACACGGGCTTGTGTAGTATGCTGTGACTGAGTTTATTTCAATAGCCATTGCAGTCGATGTACCTCTCACCTGTCCTATAAATCATAACCAAAGTTTTTTGGCAGCAGTACTTGTGCCTCAGAGTGATTTTGTCGTAATTACAAGACCTCGAATTCGAGGTGCATGATGTGTAAGGCGGGCCTAACATTCTGGAGCTTACTGCATTGAGAACGACGCCGGCAAATATGAACCTAAAATACACATATTTATTTCTTAAAGATATCAAGATCCACTAGACCAACAGGGACTCGCTGCTCAACTTTTCCAATCTTCGACATATTTTAGACAGAGTTACAGTCACCGCAAGAAAGATAACCCCGAAACACTTTTCCTTGCTCAACTAAACGTCTATCCTCTCAGTCATATTCTGTATCTGATACCTACGATTCTCCTTATGTGTACATCAGTCCCTATAACGGTGGGGAACAACAACAACAACAACAACTTTATTCACATAAAAACGTTTACAAATAATAAATTAAAGTGAACTAAAAAGGAAACTTTTCACACAACCCACAGTTAGCTTAAGCTAATCGAGGCGGGAGGTGAAGTGGACAAAATGTAAACTAAAACTAATAATAATTTTACAAAGAGAATAAAATTTCAGTGATACCCTACACGGCGTAATCAGTTGCTAAAGTATCTAAATTTACATCCTGTAAACGCCAGAAAGTGTCCTGAGGGGCTGTGGCCCGATGGGATCTAATGTTAACCAACTGAATGACTGTAAAGGCCGCTGACACGTTAGCCTTCCACGCAGGCGTTGGTTTGGCTCGTCACGCGACGAGCCAAAAGAACGTCTGCTTGAGAGGCTACTTTCAAATATACATATATATATTTTAATGTGATGTAATAAGGAAATGTAAAAACTAAAAATTTTTGTTGTTTGTTGTTTGACCCGTTGGCTCTCGTGTGTGCGCAATATTGCTGCTTTTTTATGAATATATTGTAAATAGTTTTATCCTTACTTGTATATAGTTTTATCTTTAATATTAGCTTTTAATTCTTTCTTTTTAGTATTGATTTGAAAAAAAATAACAAAAACAGCCAATTATAAGACGTCGACGGCTGTGTTGGCCTTATTTTTTTTTGATTTATATACAGTGTATTATCCTTTAAGTATTATAGTTTTTAGATTTATTTACCTCGGTCAAACTAGCACCTTGTGTGCTATGCAATTACCGAGTTTATAAATAAAGTTTTTTTTGTTGTTGTTGCATGGATAACCGTAGTTCGCCAAGTTTAAGTGTAACTGCTGACCAATAAAAAGTCATTCCTGGGCACAAGGAAGTGTTGACATGTTTGCACACGCGCTGTCGATGTTTTGTTTCAAGCTGTTTGAAGTGGACGCTTGAATGTTTGTGGTTGAACCGCATTAAAAACCACGAGTTACTGAGGCTTTACAATAAACCGTCAACTTTTTTTCGATGCCCTTTAATTTGCCCCAATGCTGCCAGAGATCCATACACTATTGAATAATGAGGCTTAGTTTGGCAGTGTTGATCTAGTTTGATGTGATGTCTTTATTTTTCCCTTAAAATATTGACATTGCGTGGTCATGTGATAAGCTACGCACTAGAATCAATATGATGAAATTGTTTTTGAAAACATAATTAAGATTATGCCATACCCACATGACGTATGATCACCGATACTGGTTAATATCGTCAGACGGGCAAATTAAGCATCGATCTCTGCTTCCTCCCTTCCTGTATTTGACATGCAAGAGTGTTCTCTCAATTGCAACTATTTGGTCAGCAATTTCAATAACACACGACTACAAGCTTATTTATCGAAGAGAACTAACAAATTCACGTTTTTGCCAAATATCCGCGGGTCGGTAAAATTCTCCCCGTTTCTTTGCAGACAGGTTTATGGTGACCGCGATGACAAGGACAGTCTGGTTTCAGCCTTGATCGTAAGTTTTACATTATCGTGCTTTTGTGTGAGAAGTGTATGAAAAAAAATCGGTTGCTAGAATTTCTTGAAATGGAATATTTGGGACAAAATATGCAAATTAGTCGACCGTCTTTTGGCGGCTTATGTGGTTGTTGTGGGTTTTTTTAAAGCAAATTAAGTTATATCCCGGCTGCGAGCAAGTTTTTTTTTTATAAGGGATCAGAATGTACCCGGATTTTGAGGCAATGCTAAATTCTTTTGTCGAATTAAGAAACAATGTGTATGTAAATATTCAGTGAAACTGACAGAGAAATCTTATCTCGTCAGAAAAACAGTTCGACATTGAATTCTATGTTGATAACCCATCCGGGTTCGTATTTAGTGGTCGCAACAAACGTAATTTTCAAACCCGCTTAAGTTGATAACGATTCCTATCAACCATTTCCCTCAAGACGTTTTAGATTTTCATTATTTCGGGTAGAGCTTATTTTTGATCTAAAAATAATCTCCCCAAAGGTGAATGTATACTAAGCTAAAGTGTTTGGGTTATATAAACATATCGACGATTCACAGAATCTCAAATAAACCGAACTAAAAAAAGGCAAAAGAAAAAACAAAAAGAAAAAAACAAAACGAAACAAAACAAAAAACAAAAAAAAAAAACCCGAGATAACAAAAAGACCGACATGGGAGGAAACATATCCTTAGGTAAACTGTTAACGTTTCTTCCCAATTTCATAATCCCAGTCACGTTCCTTTATTCGCCAACCGGTACTCACTAATAAGCTGTAAATTTTACCCTTTTATAATAGCGAAGATCAAATGATCTTAAAGCGTCATTCTGCCAATGTTTCATTGAAACTTTTGGGGGAACTGGCGAGCTTTTTAGCAACAAGATAAACGATGTGATAGAAACTAATAAGAACAGGAAGTTAAAGTCAAACTGACAGACTATGTTGAAATAGTTACTTTACAATCACTGATATTCTGTCATTTTTTCGTCAATCTGCTTGGATTTTCGTGTTTAACGAAGCCATCTCAATGCGTTTGATTTAATTAATCACTGACACTTTTTACCTTCGTTGTTGTTGATGAATAGTTGGCGATGGCAGGTAGCTTTAATTAAATCTTGTTAATCTGTTTTGTGTGCGCTCTGGCTTAGAACGTATAATTAATTCGGTGTCATGTTGTAAGCCTTTCTCCTCACAAGAAAGTAAACATAAATCAGCGTAAATTTTTACACTTTATATTAATCAAAGGATAAAATGTCCTATCGAGGACGTTGTTTCGTTCGGTTACTTAACGTATTTCCTTTCAGGTCCCTCAAGGCTTATAGTTTGTAGATGGCAGTAATACTTAAGTGATGATCGTATCAGTTCGCTTGTATGGTATTCTGGCATAGGTGCGTTTATAAATCATATTATGTCCGTGTTTCCGTTTTCGCCTCCCACCAGTGTTCATAATTATCTCTCAAATTTGGCCCGCAGATTCGTTTACAAATGGTTGCCATGGTCGCATTGTTTAGCTTGTTCAGTGTATTATCAAGAAATAAAAAACATCGCGCGTATTTCATTCAAGTACGAAACGTTTGAATTGTTTTACTTGCCTATACCCACTGTCTTCGCTCAAAAGTAAGTGCAACATACGTTTCTCTAGATGCGGGATGGAGCTTAAAATTGAGCAGGATTGACCAGTATTCGGGATGCTACGAGATTTTAAGGACACGGGCTGAAAATATGGCCGATATATTCGGATGCGGCTTGGAATACTATGGATGTACTCTTCGAAGTATTGAAATTTATGTTGCTAAGGAGCAGCAGATAAAATATAAATGTTTCCAGAGGCATTTTGTATAAGACGCTCCAAAACGGTATCTGCTGCGGGACAGCGTCAACTGTGGGAAGTCGGATTGCAAACCGCGGGTTGGACAGAATAAGCCGACGCCGTCAAAATTCAAAGAAATAAATCACAAATTTCGGCACGGATAGTATGAAATTTCTCTCATTGGTAGTCTGTCCAGTGGACACGATGATGCGGGTCAGTTTTGCTATTGTTTTAACCTGCCTCTCGGCTTACTCAGGGTTAGCTGCAGTGTTTTCACGTCAGCCATGTTGGTGGTCAGTAACTATGAAGGTCGTTTCCTTTAAAACTCAGTCAGCGGGGAAAATTTCATCGTTCCCACCGCCAAGGCGGTGGCCGTGAAAATCAAATTTTGCCAGAATTTCGCTTATTTATTTTGATTCGCCGTTTAGGCATCGTATTCACAAGCTGGGCTTATACTGTTTTGATTCTCCACCGCGTCAAGCTAAGCGTACGACTCTGATGCCTTGTTGTTTGGTCTGGATCGGAGTATCTCGATAACAGTGAGTCTGAACAGGGGCACCCAACGACAAGTTTTGGTAGATATCTGTTCGGTGGAGGGGAATTCGCCTTGGGCTTTCGGCTTCGATTAAAGAGTGCACTCGGATTTTCGTAGCTAAAACGAGGCCTAACAGATTCGCAACTGGGAAATCATAGCCCCTGAGGTTTTCGGAAAGGTCCTTGTTGCTGTTTTTGGCAGTCAAAAACGTCAGATAGCATTCTCGGATGCCTGGAATCCCTGGCTTCTAGGAGGAGTCGCACTGAAAAACCGCTAATAATTCCGGAGGCAGAAATAACCCTAACGCGATTTGATTTTATTTCTACCACACAAAGGGCGCGATCCATTTGGTCAAAAAGTTCGGAATTTTCGTTTCAGAGGTAAATGGAACGGTAATTTCCGGAAAGTGCATCTCGAAAATTTTGGTCAACCTCTCGAGGTTGTCCATTTTCCCGAAATATCGGAATTACCGGAAATTTTCTGTTCCATTTGGCATTTCATTTCGGTGAGACGCTCGGCTCCCCCAGTTTCCTTTGCTGTCAGATGTCGAAGGCAAGATGGCGGAATCTGCGTTTGCCAATGGGACGAGACCGGCTTATTGAAGTGGAAAAAACCGTTCCATTTGACACCTGAGTATTTTGGAGATTCAAACCGAAATTTTTGCCCAAATGGATCGCGCCCAAAGTTCAAAGAAATGGCTTTTACATTTTTACGTTACCTCAGGGAGACACGGAGATATTGAAACAAAATACCGCTGGAGCAGTCTGGCTGTCAAGAAGACAAGTTATGATTTAAATGCTTTTTACTGTACTTCTACCAGGGCCACCCCAACGACAAGCTTTTGGCGTCGATTGAACAGTGCACTCGGATTTTCGTAACTGAAACGTGGCCTAAAAGATTCGCAAAGGGGAAATCATAGCCCCTGAGGTGTTAGGAAAGGTCGTATTTGCTGTTTTTTTGGCAGTCAATAACGTCAGCTATATAGCTAGCATTTTCGGAAAGAAAATGGTTCCCTAGAAAGTTCGTGTAAAGTTTATTTCAGTTAGCATTTTCTTAAAGGATGATTTTGTTCCCTAAAATTAACTCTGTTTTGTGGCAATTAAAATTTCAGCCAAGGAATCCGAACAGATAAAATTCTTCTAGGCAACGAAAACAGACTTTCAACAGACTTCAAACACCATAAGGTACTAAAAAAGGCCTTTCTACAGCTTTTGGCTGATTTAGATCGTTGGGTTCTCCTGTTCTACTTCGTAATCAATCAGGCATCAAGCGTTTGTTTCTAATAACTGATCGCAAAGTTGATTTCTACCTCGTCCCCAGGGTCTCTCCTCTTCTTTATTTATACAGTCATTTATAACCATTTTACTGAAAAAGAGATGTATAATTTTCGAAAGAAACCTATCCTCCGGCAAAATTAATATTCCGTCCTTGCCTTAAGCGAGCGGCGGCGTTGGGATTAAATGGATTTTCAAAGGGTACCGAGAAATCAATATTCGAAAGCCGTTGTACTTTGACTTCATTTGATTGAAGGGGTGAAAATAAGCTAGCCTGGTCAATTCCGACAATTATTTTGTGTTTCCCACGGTCGTTCTAAATATTATTTTTGCATAAGTTTAGGATTGAATTTCAGACGAGGAAGAGCTGTATATTTTCTTCGAATTTCCTTCATTTCCTAGCGTTGACGTTCTCACGTTATTAAAAGGATATGTAAATGTGATGGCGAACCATTACACACTGTAGTAAATAAGTTTACATTTGAAATTGAAAACTCGCTCGTCATTTCTAAATCTGTCCTCATTTTGTGTTAAAGAAGGTTTTCTTCTTGTGATAACAATGATTAATTTACGACAACCTGCCATTTTTTACTCTTAATACATCTCCCGGCGCAGAGAATTATTTTGAAATTATCTATTTCTTATTATTGTTTGATGGATAGTTTTTTACATAAAATTATCGCGTATGCAGGTTTTGGCATAGTTTAACAGCCAAAAATGAAAATATTCAAATTTCACCGGGACATGTTAATTACAATAATTTCCTGTTATCACTCACTGTGAAAATGAAAAATGTTTTAGTAACTTCATGGTACAAGCAATTTATTTCATCGACTCTTGTTTCGCAGTTAGGAAAGAAGGAGCTGGCAAGGGTCCTCAACTGCTTTGAGGTTCTAATTCTACGTTCATCGTAGGTAAGTTTGCAAAAACGAATATTTACCAAGTTAAAGGAAGGAATCCCATTTTATCAACACATTTTTAGCGGTATATAGGCGAGCTTAAAGCTTGATTTAAACTTGCCTTTTTCAATTTGTAGTTTTGAGCGCATATAAAAGACTTTGCTAACGAAATCTCCCAGTGCGTGAAAACTGATTTTAACTATTTCAAAATCTGTGTATTGTTAAGCATGCGTTGGCTATCTACCCTATTCTTTTTTGTATGTATGACTGATATCTTAGCTTAAAGCACTGTTTCGCTTTTGTGATTTCAATTCTTTCAAATCCTATATAAATATGTTGTGGTACGAAATTTACTTTGGTATGAATTTATTTCATACCAGTATGATATTTATTTCCTTTGTTTGCTAACCCTAATTATTCATAGGAGAAAAAGGAAATAAATTTCATACTGGTATGAAATAATTTCATACCAAAGTAAATTTCATACCACAACATATATTTGTAATGATGAGGTGGCATTTCCGTCTAATTTACAATGTATTAACACAAGAGAACGAGACGTGCCCAGGCCTTAATTAATGTTACAATTCTTGTTAGAATTGTACATGTGAACGTGACATGTCAATACGATAACGTAAATGCTTTAAGATGTGCTTTAAGATGTACTCAAACATTTCATATAGCTGTTAATGAACTTTTAGAATTTTGGTATACATAAAATTCTCTTATTAAAGTTGGCATTTTGTAACAACTATCAAACTACAACATCAAACCAGGGATTAAGTCATCAAACTTCATTAGGATGCATTTTCAAAGGCTTTAGGATTTAGTTTCCCCGCTGTTTTCGGCCTCTTTTCCTTGTGGAATCCAGTGAGGGTTATTAACGTTTTTGTGGGCTAATAACAAAATATCGTTCCAATTTTCTCAACCTCGCACGAAAGTGCGGTCTGTCTTCTCATCGACTGATTTAATTTAGGCTTTCCTCGGGCTGCAAAAGTAGTAAAATTGGTACGGATGAAATGAACTTTTTAGTGGAATAAACAACATCAATGATGCCTCGGCCTATTGTCATAATTGTTTTTCGAATATAATGCAGGAAGATTCATTAGTTTGCGGTAGACTTACATTGGAGTACGTTGTCTTAATGTCCTGAATAAAATGCGACAGAATTTCAGTAAGATAACACAGGAAAAGGCTGTTTACTGTATATAACCAATCACAATAGCTTTGCTTACGATTGGTTGATTCTTGGTAGCTGAATTGTGCTTGCCAATGATGGAACAAACAACTAAATTCTTTCATTGCACTCACGTGATAAGACGGCCATGTTGGTGCCAAAACAATAGAAAAATGTAGCTCAAGGTTTGCATAATAATAGAGTCAACTTTCCAACAACATGGCCGCCGTGACGTCAGGTGCAATCAAAGGAACACTACACACGTGCGCACACTGACTGTAATATAAAAAGCCTTTATTACTCGGGATACTGTAAGTATACCGAGTTATAAATCATGTCAGATTTCAGCCTTTTTTTTTTCTCTTTTTTTTTGCCATGCATGTCTAATACACCCAATCTGAGTCGGATCCTGTCCGATCGGACTCACCGGCAGTCAGATCGCACCAAAGACAACCTTCCTCGTTCTTAACGCACGGACGCGCGACCTACGCGCGCGACCCAGAAAGTAATAAACGAGCACGACCTACAAAGTAATATCCGCGTCGGGTCGACTCGACCCGTCTTTGCAAACGTCGATCCGTCCATAGTTAGTCTCCTCTACTAACTATGATCCGTCTCACCGGATGTCAGCTCGCAAGTGACAAAGATAACACACGCATAGGAAGGGCAGAAAATCTCGACGGATCGACTCCATCTAATCGACTCGAGTCGACCCGTCGATCCGAGTCGATTCGACTCCACCCGTCACCGGAAGTCAGGTAGCGCAAAAGAGAAAGTAATAAACGTCGCTCCTCGACAAGTCAGGTCGCGCAAAAGAGAAAGTGATGATCGTTCTTAAAGCCGGCACACAAACATGACAATTTCTGTACCATCCGAGTTGGGTCGACTCGACAAGTCAGGTCGCGCAAAAGAGAAAGTAATGATTTGTAAGCTGGTGTATATGCCTCGTTCTTTAAGCCACGAGTCCAAACAAGCGCTTTACTCGTGTATACCTCGTGTATACCTCTTTGGGGGAGCTGGGATGGCGCAGTGGTGAGAGCACTCGCCTTCCACCAATGTGGCCCGGGTTCGATTCCCTGACTCGGCGTCATAAGTGGGTTGAGTTTGTTGTTGGTTCTCTTCTCTGCTCCGAGAGGTTTTTCTCCGGGTTGTCCGGTTTTCCCTCTCCACAAAAACCAACATTTCCAAATTCCAATTCAATCTGCTTGTAAAGCGCATTTGATCATATACACATGGAAAATGCGCTATATCAGTTCTAAATTATTAAATTATTAAGTTGTTTAAACCACAAGTAGAAAGGAGCAACCGACAGAAACAAGCGCGCTACACATGTGTATGCCTCGTTCTTTAAGCCACGAGCACAAAAAGCGCGCGTTCCTTATGTATATGCCTCATTCACTGAGCCACGAGTCGAAACAAGCGCGCGTTAATGATGTATGCTTCGTTCTAAATCGAAACAAGCGCTCTTGGCACATGTGTGTGCCTCGTTCTCTAAGCAACGAGCAGAAAGAAGCACGCGTTACTTATGTATATGCCTCGTTCTTTAAGCCACGAGTCAAAACAAGCGCGCGTTACTCGTGTATACCTCGTTGTTTAAACCACAAGCAGAAAGGCGCAACCGACAGAAACAAGCGCGCTACACATGTGTCTGCCTCGTTCTTTAAGCCACGAGCACAAAAAGCGCGCGTTCCTTATGTATATGCCTCATTCACTGAGCCACGAGTCGAAACAAGCGCGCGTTAATGATGTATGCCTCGTTCTAAATCGAAACAAGCGCGCTTGGCGAATGTGTGTGCCTCGTTCTCTAAGCAACGAGCAGAAAGAAGCACGCGTTACTTATGTATATGCCTCGTTCTTTAAGACACGAGTCAAACAAGCGCGCGTTACTCGTGTATACCTCATTGTTTAAACCACAAGCAGAAAGGCGCAACCGACAGAAACAAGCGCGCAACACATGTGTATACTTCGTTCTTAAAGCCACGAACAGAAACAAGCGCGCGTTGCTTATGTGTATGTCTCGTTCTTTAAGCCACGAGTCAAAACAAGCGCGCGTTACTCGTGTATACCTTGTTGTTCAAACAACAAGCAGAAAGGTGCAACCGACAGAAACAAGCACGCTACACATGTGTATGCCTCGTTCTTAAAGCCACCAGCAGAAACAAGCACGTTGCTTATGTATATGCCTCGTTCTTTAAGCCACGAGTCAAAACAAGCGCGCGTTACTCGTGTATACCTCGTTGTTTAAACCACAAGCAGAAAGGCGCAACCGACAGAAACAAACGCACTACACATGTGTATGCTTCGTTCCTAAAGCCACGAGCAGAAACAAGCGCGCGTTACTTATGTATATGCCTCCACTCGACAATTTGCCTTTCGACTCGACAGGTACCAAGTTTTGGAGAGACGGGTCGACTCGGGTCGAGTCGGATCGACGACCTGACTCGACCCGATCGAACGGAGTCGATCCGTCCTCATTTTCTCTCGTGCCTGTTTATGGCGTTCCATCCCCGCCAAAATTCAACTTTGTATTTTTCATTGTACTTTCTACATTTTATCCTACATAGAACATTTCAACTTCCATTCTCAACAGTCAACATTGTAGTTGTTAGCTTCGACATCCAACATTGGCTTTTCGACATGCAACTTACGCGAAGAAGACGTAGTGAAAGCTTTCAACATCCAAGTTCTCGTGTTCGACATTCAACTTTTCGTATTCGACATCCTAGTTTTTTAAATTCAACTTTCGTCCGCTGGTTAGCGGTCGGTCAAAACTGTGGGCTCATCGACCCGACTCACTACCCCTAGAGTCAACCGCTCCGTGACTTTTCATTGGAGAAGGTCCAGGAAACACTCTCCACCCCTATACAGTGGTTTCAAGACGGTTTCTTGGAAAAATAGGATCAGCGGATTAATGAATCACCGGATCAAGGAGCAGTTCAAAATAAATAATTACATAAATTAATAGACATGCATATGATTGATTGTACCCCTGCGTGACTCAACCAAGGTCTCACGTATGCTCAAGTGCGTTGTGTTCAGGAAGAGAAAATTTGGCATAAAAGCGTTTCCGGCTTCAAATGTGAATAAACATTTAGATACATATAGGTATTATAAATATAATGAATAAAAAGCCATACCACTTTGTGGAGTGCAGTTTTCGCATACCGAAACTCGGAGTGAATTCAAAATAGTGGACTACATTAGCTCCGAACTACTTGGACACTACGACTGAGAGACATACAGCTACAAAGCGACTTCCCTATCGGTAATTCACTTATGCATATGCTTCGAAATTAGAGGGAAAAGAAATTTAATGCATCTTATGTGACTAAAATGTGCTGCTCTCTGTATTGGCGAAGATGTAACAAGGGGTTAGATTCACGTGGAATTTCTAAATTATCCTGAATGCTTGACTCTTTATTTATATTTGTATAACATGCCGGTATGTGATTGCATATCTGACTTCCGGTGCCATAAAAACACGAAGACATTTTGGAGGCTGCCGATGTGAAAATCAAATTTTTTACTTCATCTCTTCAAATTTGTAAACTCTAATCCTTGAAGGAAGAGCAGATGGAATGCCGCATCTGAAGGTTTTGCGGTACTTCGGTACTTCCAACGGGATTTCACAAGAGAGGCATTTACCAATTGATTTCATTTCCAATTGATACCGAAAGTGATAAAATTGCATCGCCCAACTGAGTTGTTGTGGTCAGTACCGTGGAGTATACACGGAAGCAACAGGTCGAAAATCTAAAGAAGACAGATTGTAGAAGCAGTTCTTACTCTCACGAAATTTTTTTAAGAAAATACCTGACAAGTTGCGAGGAAGAGCTGTTATTATTTTTTTTTTGCCACCGATAAGAACAGCAGGCAGAAAGTTTATTCCCACACTTTATATCACTTCCAATAAAATAAATGATTCTGACGTTTGACCCACTTTTTTCACTGAATTCTCTGTTTCTCGACAGCTTCCACATCGGAACCGCACCAAAGGTTAAGCATGACTCGCTAAAGTAGTTGCGATGATTTCGCTGACCGCATTCGCCAAACTTGTAAATCACTTTTTCTGAAAGCCGCAACAATTCCGGTAAAATTTGAGGCATCGAGCTGACTTGATACTCCATCTGTTCGCGAAAAAGTAGTTTTTAAAAGAATCACCTTTACAAGTTACCGACTCAACTCTGCCATACAAAACTCAAACAGACAACGACGCGAGTCGTAACGTTTGTATACTGAGCTGTAGCTAGTATTGAGGCGAACCGAGGCACTTGCCTCAGTAAACATTTTTATTTTACATTACATTTTCCTTCTTTGTGTGTGTGTGTCTTATGAGGAACAATCTTAGCAGGCTGTGTCAGTAGTTTCACAGAGTCGTAAGCTTTTTGATGTTCCTGTAACAGGATATAATATTAAAAGTAATGTTAAATTAATATTAAAGAGGTGTTTGTTCGGTATACTATGCCTCGGTGACAATTTTCGTATGGCTACGGCCCAGGAATGTCTGAGTTAAAATCTATGACGTAATTTGTTCGCCTGTACGGTGTAATCCAATTTTCTAGGCCAGAATTTCCTGAAATTCCAAATTTTCTAGCTCTGATCCTTGATCCTTTATCCTTGATCCAGTGATCCTTGATCCGGTGATTCATTAATTTCCGGTTTTTCCAAGAAACCGTCTTGAAACAACACTGTCTAGGAGTGGAGAGTGCCTCCTGGGCCTACTCCAATGGAAAGTCACTGAGCGGTTGACTCTAGGGGTAGTGAGTCGGATCGATGAGCCCACAGTTTTGACCGACCGCTAATCAGCGGACGAAAGTTGAATTAAAAAACTAGGATGTCGAATACGAAAAGTTGAATGTCGAACACGAAAAGTTGAATGTCGAACACGAGAATTTGGATGTTGAAAGCTTTCACTACGTCTTCTTCGCGTAAGTTGCATGTCGAAAAGCCAATGTTGGATGTCGAAGCTAACGACTACAATGTTGAATGTTGAGAATGGAAGTTGAAATGTTCTATGTAGGATAAAATGTAAAAGTACAATGAAAAATACAAAGTTGAATTTTGGCGGGGATGGAACGCCATACCTGTTAGCCTTTCCTACTGAAGTTTTCTAAGTCTCTTGGAAACCGACTCCCGGTAAGACAGATCGACTTTTGAAGAGACGGGTCGAGTCGGATCGAGTCGGATCGACAACCCGACTCGACCCGATCGAGCGGAGTCGATCCGCCAACATTTTCTCTCGTGCCTGTCAGCCTTTCCTAATGAAGTTTTCTAAGTCTCTCGCAAAGCTACTTCCGGTAAGACGGATCGACTTTTGAAGAGACGGGTCGAGTCGGATCGACGACCCACTGGACCTGATCGAACGGAGTCGATCCGTTAAAATTTTCTACCCTCCCTCTTAGCGTTTCATGCTGAATTTTTCTAAGGCTCTCGCAAATTGGCTTCCGGTAAGACGGGTCGACTTTTGGAGAGACGGGTCGAGTCGGGTTGAGTCGGATCGACGACTGGACTCGACCCAATGGAACGGAGTCGATCCGACAACATGTTCTACCCTCCCTGTAAGTCTGTCGCGAACAAACGGAGAGAGACGGGTCGAGTCGGATCGAAGACCCGACTCGCATAGTCATTTTCGCGTGCGAAGAAGACGAAGGTTCATATCATTGGTTTGTGTTTGGTGCAATCTGACTTCCGGTGAGTCCGATCGGACTCGATCCGACTCAGATTGGGTATAATGGACAACCCTCGTTTTTTTCCTGTGCAGCAAAATGCACAATACAATTACGTGGCGGTGTTTTCATTGGCCAATGCACCATAGAAGGCACGTGGCGGTGTTTCATCGTTGTCCAAAGTATTGCATCATAATCGCACCATCAAGAACCTTGAGCTACGTGAGTCATAAATCTCTTTCTGTTCAGCCTTTGTGGTGGACTGTCTTGCTTGGATTACTGTGGATTGAGGTTGCGATATCTTTGTAAAGTTGTGAAGACTTAAAGGAGCACTGTCACCGGCATTTTTACTGTTTTTGGTTCAATTCTGCCAAAATTACTGCCTTTTACCTGTTATCGTGCAAAAAATGCTCCTACAGAACCAGCAAGATGAATTCCAATGAAATTTTAGCAGGAAGAGCTAACCATAATTTTTTTGCTGAATTTTCAATGCATAGCTTGAAATTTTGAAAAAACTGGCAAGTTTTTTCAAATTTCAATCCATTTCCATCCTCGTCATCTTACATGGAATACAGAAGTTTATGGTGTCAATGCAGTACTACAGTCTTTGGCAACAAAACTAGACCATTATTTTAAGGTTTCCACTGATGCATTGGCAGTTTTAAGCTTTTTAAAGTGATGGGACAATAGCGTGACACTGCCCCCTTTAAATCCAGTAGAGTTGGTCCGCCTGAAAAGGTTTACCGAATTTAAGACAAGGTTGGAAGCCTCGCACGTGCTGTGAGTATCGACTCGAATTAGAACGTTGTGACAGTTCTATATTAGAAAATCGCAAATTTTCCATAAAGGTGTTTGATTGTAATTTGATCCGAAAGATATCACAACTCGATCGCTGTGATAGTTCTATATTTAGAGACAAGTTTGCGAATTCTTAGTTAGTTTCACGTGACGTCAGGAAAAAACTAAAATTAAACATTTAGATTTTTGACCTTCATCAGGTAATGACATTTTAAGGATATATCTGCTGGCCTGTTTTCATCCAAGTAACACGCTTTGTTCGGAAAATAGAGCATTTTGAATTTCGAGGTTGTTTTGACAATGCGTGACATCTGGATTGCTTCTGAGAAACATGTCACGTACACGGAAACGATTCGCCTTGTGTTTTCGAGTTCTGAATAACCAATATGTTAAGAGAAGTGTCTGTGCGAATGTTTTCAAGCTTAGCAGAGAGGAAAAAATGTTCTGAGAGAGGCAAAGTAAACTCCAGATGTCGCCACTTAATTTAGAGGTAAACAACGACAGCTGACAACGAATATGGATGGTAACTCTCAAAACAGTTTAACGCGCTTTGCTCGTACGTGAACAAAAAGGCCTTGTGCGAACCCAAAAGCAAACCACTAGCCGGATAGTTTTCGAGAATCAGGGCGTGCGTCCGACTTCTGTATCGCAAAAGTATCCCGAGTAAACGCTTATATAGACTGCGAGTATTGTCTCCTCGCAACTTCGCGCGTGCGTGTCTTTCGCCGGCCCAGCAATCCATCGCCAAAATTAGAGACTACTCGCAGTCTAACACTCATAAAGCGTCTTGTTTCAATCTGAGGGAGTGATCCACCGCCACCACAACTGACTATACCACAATTCATCCATCATCAACACCAACTCAATGTAAGTCTCTTTTTATAATAAAATAATTTAGCAAACTGAACGTTATCTTCGTGACAACTAAGCTGGACATAATTCAGGTTGGAGGTCTTCAGACTTCATATTTCGTATCAAGTAGTTTGCTACGAGCAGAAAAGTTCTTTTCTTTTTCTCTCTTTCTTTTTTTTCCCCTTTCTCTTCTTATTTTTATTACTTAGTCCAATATAGTACTACTATGCAAGGCCATAATTTATAAAATTTATATAGAAATACCGTTAGTTATGTTGTTAAGTCTAGTTTAAATCTATGTATGGGTAGCTAAGTGTTCCTCATAATTAAAATCCAAAGTATTACTACGTTACACTTCAGTGTCTTGGTCCCACCTTATTTATCTAAACATGACAGCAACCTTCACTTTATTTCGCTTAACTTCGTGTCAGTGGTCGTACAGTTTAGAATTATTTCACCACCAAGAAAGCTTTGGCTTCTTTGGTCACTGTGCCCATAGCAACGAATCTGTTTTATCTCTACTTATTCTCTTCCTATGTATATATTTTTTTCTTTTTCCCAGTTCTATTTGGTTTTCACCATTTATCATCCTCTAAATAGCTCGCAATAAACTTGAACTTGACATTTTTGTACAGATATCGTAGTCTGGTTTCCACTTTCGGGGTCGGACGTCGTTTTGAAAAACTTCAAGCTTTGAAGTTATTCGTAACTTCTTACGAAAAGGATGAGGTTTACCTAACTATTTAGAATTTGTGAACCGCTTTTGCCGTGCGGCCTAGCATTTGACAGTTTCTAACACTTTCGGCTTAAAGTGCTCCTAACCCCAAAATATTTGTTGAGCGTCTTTTTAAACCAAATCTTGACTTTTTTTATAGGCCGAGCTAGTAAGGGGTGCATGTGGGTATGTTCCTGGTTTGACGTCACGGACTGATTTGCGGCGCGGTAAGTCTTTGTACACATGGATGCAAAGCACTTTGTGGCGTCAAACCAGGAAGAGACCCATGCCCCTTCTGACTTGGTCGTCGTATAATTCAGAAAAATCAGCCTCGTTTCCATGCTGAAAGATCAGGTCACTGTTCTTGGGCATCGTATTAGTTTGGTTTGCATCACTATTCATCTTCTCTACGTTTGTGTCTGTTTTACGTGTGAATATGAACTCTTGTGTAGAATATTCTGATTAGCTTCTTTTCCATGCTGGTTTCCAGGTGGCAAAAAAGATACCTGCTCTAATTGTAATTATGAGATATATCTCGATGGTATCCATACCCAGTGTTGTTCACAAGTCAAAAGCTATCACTGTGCCAAGCTTGTTGCTTTTATCACAAAACTCCCAAACTTGCCCTTGAGGTGTACCTGTTGAAATAAAAATTTCCTACAAAAGACAAGCTTCGGTTTCCTTGATACTACAACATCTTTTTGACGCATGATCAAAGTTTGTTTTCTCATTGGTTTCCACGCAACAGCTTTTAATGTAAATTTACAATTTACATAGCGACGATGCGCGGCAGCTCATTTTGAACAAGGCCAGTTAGCTCCAAATCCATTCAGACACTTCATAACAAAACTTAGAGAGAGTAACCTACTCAAGTCCGGCTACTTGCAACCAAATTAGAAAAAAACTCTGTACGAGCGTTTTCAAGTAAATTGCAAATAGAGTTTTGAAGGCCTTTTTTGCTCATTCCAGCACTTTTCCTCAAGCTTTACAAGGAAATGTTAAACTTTTACACTTACCTTCTCTGTTCAAGGAATTATCGTGGTACCAAAGCATTTTCAATTTACATTAAGTCTCCTAGGTGGTTGTGATTGTAAGATATTTAAGAATGAAAAGGGCTAAATTTATGCAAATTACGATCTTTGTGACTTATCCATGTTTCCAAATATTTCACAATCATAGGTTCCTGGGAGGCTCAATGTGAATTTTTAAAATGTTTTGCTACCATGATAATTACTTGAACAGAGAAGATAAGTGTATGTTTCCCCGTAAAGCTTGAAGAAACCTTCAGGAATGAACAAAACCGGCCTTCAAAACTTTATTTGCAATTTACTTGAAAACGCTCGTACAGATTTATTTTTCTAATTTGGCTACAAGTAGCCGGGATTGAGTATTTTACTGTCTCTAAGTTTTGTTATGAAGTGTCTGACTGGATTACGTGATAATTGACCTTGTTCAAAATGAGATGCCACTCGTTATAAATCGTCGTTATGGTAACAGCTGCTGCTTGGAAATCAACGAGAAAACAAACTTTGATCATACGAAGAAAAGATGTCGTAGTGTCAAGGAAATCGAAGCTTGTCTTCTATAGGAAAATAAAACAAGATGAAATACGATTTTTAATATCAGGGTATCGATAAAGCCTCACTATGCGTTTGTTTTCCATCGATAATTATATAACCGTAGCTTATATTAGCAAGGGAAATACAGTATACGGCACAACACAATTCTTTTCTTTCTTTTTTTTTTTCTTTTTGAAAAACATACTGGAAAACATTAATACTGGTATTTTAAATTTATACGATCGAGAACTTGTTTGTCTCCACGGACACTCTTCTACTTAAGTTTTTTCCTCACTGGTATACAGGAGTAAACTAGTTTTTCTGCGAAGACCTCACCTCTCCCCTTTACTGAGACTTAACAATGTGACAGTTGTTGTTCGCCTGGAAAATAATACCTTTTTTGCATTTTTCATCATACGCCGAGTATATTTTTCTCTTTTTGACTGCCTGACAATTTATTTCGTGCCACTGCTAGTGAAGTGACTGACTCTTTGTTTTAATAATTAAAATAGGAGACAAGCAGTTTCCCATTCAAACACGTCAGATTGTCAGGCTATTTTAACAGCTAGCACGCAATTTTCAATACATGGGAGGACAAAGATATATATAAATATAACCTTTTACCGAAATCCGTGCAGTTCGCCCCCTCTTTGTGAAGTCAATTCATCTAGCCTTGCACGTTGGTCGAGTAGGACAAAACTTTTGAAAATCGTTGTCTTGACTCTCCTATAAAACGTCGAAGTCTGGTATTAATGCATCTTTGTTTTGTCTGTTTTCAGATAAACTGCCCATAAGTTTGAGCTATCTTCGTCGAATTGACGGCTAAACCAAAACGATTTATATACCAGGTAAGGTTTCAAGTTGTTTAGTTTAAACTGAGAGAAAAATGGCGTAGTCCTTCCTTTTCTTGTCTTTGACAAGAGAGATCTAACTTTTAAGATAATATTTTTTAACGTTATTTTAAGATTTTTTTAGAGACTGTGAATAAATGTTAATTACTATCGTAGAAAAAAAGTATTCGTTTTTTCCCGTGAATTTCTGTGTCTTTTGTACCCTAACCAGCTTTTGCTGCGGCTTTGACTAGGCTTTAAACAAACGAATTTTAAGTTACTTTGCATATCATCAGGAGAAGAGTTTTGTCGCAAAATTAGTCGACCGTTTTCAACACTTGCACGACACCAGTCTGGCCTTGGGAGCGGATTGAAATGAAAACAAAAAAACCGTATTGTTAGCGGGAATAATGTCCCTACGCTCATGTAGCTTGAAAGCCTTTGGTGTGCTAATCCTGTTGGCGTTCTTTGGTTGATTTTTTTTTTCTTTTCTGATGTGCGCGTGGAGTCACGTGAGTTGTGTTTTAAACGTAACTTTTTGCTGTCGCGTGCAGTGCTGATTCTCATTCATTACCTGCATGCGCCATTTTCTTTGTTGAAATCCTTGTCAAAGTTCCCCTCCCCCCTCCCTGTGACATTTTTCCTTAGCTTTATTGATTATTTTCAGTGCCGTTGTCACTTGACAAAGTTACTGATTACTTTGTGAAAGGCGTTTGGCGTCCTTCATACAGCTTTCCGATGGCAAAGTAACAACTATGAAAGGCTGGTTGCACTTTGTCCTATCGAAAATTGATAATTAACTTCACCTCCCATGATTACTCCATTTGATCGCGTGGCTGGAGCAGAATACAACAGAAAGTTGTGAAACAGTTGTCAACAAATTGTCACAAACTGTTTTGACAGCCTTTGTGCACACGCAGCCATATGGTGTGTCAAACAGAGAACTGTCAACGGACACGAAACACTAGTTCCGACTGACCGGGTGCCTTGCAAGACTTGCAAATACAATATTGTCAAAACAAACAAACTGTTTAAAAAAACACGCACCTGTTTTGATTCACTTTTTTGCTAACATATTTCGCAGCTAATTTTCGCAGCGATTTTAAAGGTTAAGCGAAAGTCGATTTCACCAATGTGGTGAGCTGAAGGCTACTTCAGCAATATGTGCCGTAACTGGAAATAGCAGTCGATTGTCTTTTTCTTCAAAGTGACGAAAAGGCTATTTTGCTGTGATCAATACGAGTGGCTTTGACCTGCAGGTGTATTAATCTTGAAGCCACATCGCATGCGCTCTTCTTTCATTGCTATCCGGTATCATGAGTTATGCGTCACTGTCTCAATAGGCCCTTTGCATGACCGTGTCACGTGAATTTGTCAATCACAAAGAATGGTCGTGGTACAAAATAGATGCCAGAAATGAAAAAAGCGCGATGAAATTAGTAAGGTTGCCAAGCCACTGATATTTAGGTGAGAGATTGTACTGTGATTTTAATGCTTAAAAAAATAACTGAATCATGTGTGGTGCTGCTACCGATGGTAAGCTTTGCCATCCAGCATACAATTACCGTAAAGGCTCTATTAAGCCCCCGGGGGCTTATTTAATTTCAGGCCTTATTAAGGGGGGGGGGCTTATTGGAGAGGGGGGTTAATAGAGAGGGGGCGGGCCTATTTCAAATCTTTGAACACGCCGTTTTCGTGTTAAATAGTTTCTGTGTAAATCTCAACAACTGCAGTTAAACTTTATTATTTAATACCGAGGAGGAAACAGTATTGTGTGTTTTATTGTAGATTTGTTTAAATACAATTCCAACTCGGCCGCATAAAGTGTATTTCGTAAGAGGGTTAGGAGGGAATAATTAAGTAAATCTCGTGTCCCAAAAGGGAGGGGGTTATTAGAGAGGGGGGGGGGACTCCCAAACAGAGGGCTTATTAGAGAGGGGGGGTTTAAAAGAGAGGGGGGGCTTAATAGAGCTTTTGCGGTATTTCAAATTTGTCAAACTTTCGAACTGCTCTAAAATCTCTCACCTAAAAGTCATTGGCTTCAAAACTGGCAGAGTCTCATCACAGTGGGACCTCGATTTAACGAAGTGCCAAGGGACTACTGAGGGAAATGTTTTCGTTATATCGACTGAGGTCATTTCCCATACAAGGTCGGGCTGGAGAATGTCGGGGACGGGCACTAAGAAAATTTTATACAGGGAGGCTCCGCCCCGAGGTTCGACCCCTTACCCTTTTATATACCATTGTACCCCTTTCGTATACCTTCCACTGGAACAGTACAGTCGTACGGTATGTGTTTGAAATATTTTACTGAAAGGCCCTTTTAAATACCTAAATGACAGATTTCCCTACCCTTTCATATACTTCGAGTCGTGAAATCGCTACCCTTTCATATACCTGAAGCGTGAAAAAGGTACCCCTTTCGGGCGGAGCCTCCCCGTATAAGCCATTATAGGGAGTAAACCCCCTCCCGGGGAGGGGGGGGGGGAGTTGAGAATATCGTTCGTTATAACAAGGACTTCGTTAATCGAGGTTCCACTGCACATGTAATTTCATCGCGCGAAAAATTTCGGGTAAATATCTGTACGGTGGAAGATAGTTCGCCTTGGGCTTTCGGCGTGGATTAAAGAGCGCACTCGGATTTTCGTAACTGTCTAAAAGACTCGCAATGGGGAAATTATAGCCCCTGAGGTTTTCGGAAAGGTCGCATTTGCTGTTTCTGGCAGTCAAAAACGTCACCTAGCATTTTCGGAAAGAAAATAGCTTCTTAGAAAGTTCGTGGAAAGTTCACTTGAGCTAGCATTTTCTCAAAGGAAGACGTTGTCCCCTTGAAATTTTCGGGAAACTGGTTAAAATTTCAGGTAAGGAATCCGAATAGATCAAATTATTTTCCAATTTTAGCTAATGAAAACGTCACTTTTATTCATTTATTTATTTGTAGGAGACTATTTATGTGTAGGAGACTAGCCACCAACGTTATAATCCAATAAATCAAAGTAGAAATACAGATTGCGACGGGGGAAAGAGACAGAACTTGCGTCCCAATTGCGATCTGAACCCTTACTACCAGTAAAAAGCGACAAGCAGATAAAAAAAAGGTATTAATACAACGCTTCTACAATTGCAATACAACTGATATAAGAAAAGTACGCTACTAGAATAGTAAAAAAGATAATGACACTCTAGGCTATAGGATACACGCTTTGATGAATAGTTTGCGCTTTTGTAAAATGTTTGGAAACCTTTGGATTGCACAGCGCTGCGCAACTGTTAGGTCACAGTTGCAAGCTTACAAAATCACTAAATTGTTTACAAGTTGATGAAGTTCTAGTACACGTTCTTGTTTTTACAAACAACGCCGAAAATGCATTATGCTAGCCCAACAACAACAACAACAACAACAACAACAATCTTTATTCGTACTCATTCTTGCAAGCAAAAAAAATAATAATTTGACAATGAAAAATTAAAGGTAAAAGTTTAGAGTACTGGCTGCCTGGAATAACCATAAGGGCTAGCGGAGCCAGGCAGCCAGTTGACATCAGCAATAAATAGAAATAAATTTTAGGTCAGCAAGAAAACGGCTGAAGCACAAATACACACATAAAAAAAAGAGAGAGAGAGAGAGAGAGAGAGAGAGAGAGAGAGAGAGAGAGAGAGAGAGAGAGAGAGAGAGAGAGAGAGAGAGAGAGAGAGAGAGAGAGAGAAGAGGAAAAACGCTATTTCTACGCTATCAAGGAAGCCTAAAATAATTAAATTTCAGTATATATGAATACAAGGCATTAAGACTGAGTAAAGTGACAGAATTTAGCAAAAGACTAATTTACAGGTAATCTGGGAAACAACACAACTGTTAATAAGAATATAAGTAACTAATAATCATTGACAAGATCGCTTTTTCGCTGATTTCTTGAAGTTTGCAATAGAGCAGGTTTTCAAATTTTCACTCATTGAGTTCCATACTTTTTGGGGCCCTTAAATCTTGTGTTAAATATTCCATAATAAGTTCTTACTTTAGGTAAAGTATAGGACATATTAAAGGCACTTCTTGTATCATAATTATGTCTTTTGTTGACTTGTGGGAAGAAAGTATCAAACACCAATGGTAATCGTCTATTGTGAAATTTATGCATAAAGACAGCAATATTAAGAAAGACAAGATCAGGCAGTTTAACAATATTTAAGCGTTTGAAAATTGGACTGGAATGCTCATGAAATTTAGAGAAAGTCATCACTCGCATTGCTCTCTTTTGTAATATAAACAAAGGCTGGGAACCCGCCCTCGCTCCTCGGCCTTCTTTATATAATAGATACCTGACGAAATCGCGAAAGCCCAACG
This sequence comes from Pachyseris speciosa, assembly GCA_016490735.1. Classification (NCBI taxonomy): domain Eukaryota; kingdom Metazoa; phylum Cnidaria; class Anthozoa; order Scleractinia; family Pachyseridae; genus Pachyseris; species Pachyseris speciosa. Next base: position 21,778 of record JAEMWC010002225.1, on the reverse strand, counting down.
GCGACGGCTACAAGCAAGCCACAAAACAATACGTTTAAAAATAATGAGCAACAGCAATCGCATTTCACATTGAACAAATTTTGAAAAATGACCAAATTGTAGTTTTATCTTGATGATCACATGACGGTAAATCAACTCCGTTCACACTGTAACCTGAGATCAGATCAGGCTCAATCTCGTTTCGTTTCGCTTGGTAAAGAGGGGTCGGTAAACGTTCCCCGGCGATTTAACGAGCGGCGACAAACTGATCCCAAAGGGCGATGCTGAGATCAAGCGTAATCGCAGGTTACTTTCATAGTAATTCAGTCACCTGCATTTTCCAAGTTGAGCATCCAAGTTAGAAAAATCGCGAAAGGGTCTCGAGAATTTACACCTTTAAACGACCTATTAATGTTGTCGTCGCCGTCGTTGGAAGAGGTGGCAGCCTGTAGACAAGGTGGAAAGACGTTTGTTAGCGGTATGGCGTTCGCTCAGGAAGAAACGAGTGTAAATATTTATAGAGATGGGTTGGATCAAAATCTTATATCATGATCTGGGGGTTGTTAGGTGTCACTTCATTTATGTAACTTACATTTCTTTGCGTTCATCACTTAGTCTTTACTTCCTTTCTCGTCTCAAAAGAGCAAAGGGTGTGCTATTCCTTCCACTGACTTGGATCGCCGAATTTAAGACTGAATAATTTTCGATTCTGATCTCAAGGCTGGGGTGAATGGCCTCATGGCACTGATTACAAATGAATTGACGCACAAAAAATGTTATACTGAATGAATGTGTGCTAATGTATTCGATTATGTTTCCATTTATAAAGCTTTTAGTAATCGTTGCAGCTGATTCAATATAACTAGCTTTCGGAGGCAATTAATAGCCTTGCTCGGCCAATTGTTTGCCTATAAGCAAAAATTCGTATTTATTAATTTGCCAAAGATTAGAATGACATTATTTTTTGAAAACCACGCGAACTATTTTTCATTTAAAAATAATAATTTCAATTATTGGTTAGACTCGAAAACCTTTTCCACCACTTTTCCGTAACCTCTATAAATGTTTTAAAGCTCTAGAATAGACTGCAACTAGATTCTGTTTCTCGAAACCACTTCCCCAGTCATTGCTCCACACGCGACAGATATGACATCAACTCAACGTGTATCACATTTCAAGCTTTTTAAAAGCTTTTGATTGATGGCATAAAGTCGGTATAACATGCCCTATTATTCATTCAGTTTGGATAACATGCTGTCATGCATGATCGTTATTGAGTCCTATATCGCGCATTATTTCACTGTGTTTTATTAATGAGCACGTATCAAGTGTCGTTAAAACGTGAGGCAACTGCCTTCTTTTTCCGGTATAAGTGTGAGGACGTGAAACGAGATAAGCTCGACTTAAGGTTGTTATATTCATTGCCCGTAAAAGCGTTGAACTGTAGGAAAAGTAGCCAGCGTCCCCTAATAGCTTTTTTGTGAGCAAAAAGACGGATAATTCAGGCTATTGCCGCATTAAGGTGAGGAAAATTTACTCCCAGGTATGTTTTTGCTCGCAATCGTTTAAAACCGATAAAATCGATCGCATTTTTAGAAGAAAATGTCAGAGGTTTTTTGGTAGATATTACAGTACGTTTCCCTTTCTCAAGTGCATGCATTTATGTTTGCCGCATTTTTTATTTTAAAGTCATTCGTGATTACATAGTGTTATTCCGGTTCCATCCACAATGGTTATTATAATATAGTTTTAGTCGCCTCACAAGAACTTCCCATGTGTAATTTCGGAAGTTCGATTACTCTATAAGAACTCAGTCGTTCATTGAAACTGGAGAATGAAATACTCCTAGGATTCATTATTAATTACCAGAAATAGCACATTTTAATGTCATTTTAAACGAGGAAGAGTTAGAGTTCACGTTTCTTTCGGGAGCTATTAGTAGAAGCTGCAACGGATGTGCCAAATTTCTTTTCGGATATAAACCTATCTGCACCGATCTGCAAAAGATCTTACCTCTTCAGTTTGCATTTTCTGTTGTGTATATTATATATCAAAATGCTCGGTGTTTTTAAAGCACCGTGGTTCTATAACGGTGTTCCCATATTTTTAACAGAAATAACACATCGAACTCCAAGATCTTTTGCTTTGCTCAAGGGCTCTAAGAGAGTCTGAAAATACAAAACAGAATTGCGTGATCTATATGTCAGTTTATAGCTATTCTAAATAATTGCATCAACTAGGCAAATATACCGCTAGTTTGCTGACTGAAAGTTTTCGGTAATTGCTGGGCAGTAGCCAGACGAAAATTGTTACCGAGGCAGTGCCGAAAAAAAAGAGAAAAACCACGTTTTTAGTATTCATTTAAATGTATAGCCTCTTACAGGAACATCGGAAAAATTGTTATGCAACTGTGAAACAAGACAACCTGTTTATATTTTTTGTGAGACACACACAATGGAAATAAAATACCGTAAATTCAACACTTTTACCGAGGCAAGTGCCTCGGCTCGCCTCATTCTAGACGCGCGGGCCCTGAAGTGCAAACATGGAATAACAAATCGACTCGCGTGCCAAGCTAAATATTTGGCTGTTAGCGTAAATCACCAAACCTGTGGGTAGCCAAAATACTGCACGTAGTACCGACCTCGTTGCCACAGTGACGAAAACCATTTTCCAAAGCAATTACATGGAATCCTGATGTAGTAAGGATTAAATCGCCTATCCGGCCTGCAGGTATTTACACGGCACGCATTTTTCATCTTCTCCAGTCCCAACTTAAATTATAACAGAAACGACACAGAGGTTACATTTTTATCGTAGTTGGTATTCCTATCACGTAGGAATTACGTGGCTTGATAGAACGACCCATGGACTTCAGCACCATGAAATAAGAGTGGTATCGGGTCAAGCTTTCGACTTTATAGTTACTGAGCTTGCCTTGAAACTCACCAGTCTTGCCAACAATCCCCCACCAACTTTCCCTGATCTGCATTTGCGAAAAAAAAAAACCTAATTCGTGCTCAGTCTTATTGATAATAATTTTAACATCGGCGTCTGCGAAACAAGTTGTTATTTTCTTGCATGAATAAATGTTTTGTGATTGGCTTAGGACAGATTGATACATATTGTGCCTTGTGAATGTGACAAACCAACTTTAATGTGCTCATATGTAAACTATTCGCTGCTTTTAGAAAAAAAACACCGATATCATTGTCTTAAAAAGAAAATCTCAAGTTTTGGCTTCATATCATCACTTTATCACCACGCAGTCGCCTCTTCCCGTAAAAAGAGGAGGCGTGGGACGAAGAAAAATAAACGGTAAGATAAAATCGTTCCGTCGATGTGTATACGAAAAACAAGCTTCCAATTTGGCATAGAAATCATAAAACAAACCAAAAACAAACAAGAGCGTTATACAATTATTTCACAAGGGTATAATGCGTATATATCACCAATATATACAACGCCATGGAAATCAAGTTCCTACAACACATCACTCAGCAGAAAATGCCAAACGTATAACGCTAGCAAAAATACTCGAACTACCGGAAATCAGCCAATATAATAAGGATTGCCATCGCAGATAGACTTGCAGTTAATGGCGGCAAGGCTATGTTGTATTTTAGTAGAAATCGTTGAAGCAGGAAATTTTGGCGGGAAATGTTTGATGGCGTCAGCTGGTTGTGACGTCAGAGGGAATTGTCCGGATCAGCAGCGAGCGAAGAAGACCAATGTTTATCATTATTATTATTGTTATTGATTTCGAGAGCGTTTTTTTTTCTTCACATACGTTTTAATCGACGTAGAAACATGCTTTTTGAGATAATTTTGTGATGAGACGAGGAGTCGGTATTTATTCTTTTGGATTTTACAGGTCCGGCGTCGCAGATGTTTATCTCCAGATAATATGTAGATGTACAGTTTGTTTTCTTTTTGTTCCTTCAGTTTTGCATAAGTTAATTTTGTTCAATGATTTCGAGTTTCCAGCTTAGTGTGTGCTCACGATTTGTTCGCCAAAAAAAGGCAATTCACTTACTTTTGCTTTTATTCATATGATAAAAACAAACAAGAGCTCGTGCACATCATAACGAATAGACTTAGCCAGTTAAGTCCACACGCGACGCGTTTTTTGCTCGTTAATCGCACTTATAATAACTCTTTGATTCTTATGCCCGCCCGATATAGGTGAGACAAATTTCCTTCGGTTCAAGAGTGGCGAATTAATCTAGGTGTAGAAACCGAAGGAGGAAAAATAATTTGCACAGTAACACAATCGAAATGACGCATGAACCAATCACTTGGGGAAAATTCTTCTCGGAAACTTCTCGTTGTCAGGGAATTCTCTAGAAGGCAATTTGGTCGGCGCTGTTGCGTCTACTTCACACCTCTAAAAACCCACCTGTTTAACTCCTTTAGTGATCAGCATTATTTTTTTGTGATGGAGAGAATTTTTTGCGTGTGTTTCCAACAGTTTGGAAAGCGTGGACAGAGACCTTAGACGAGCGCCGCAGTGAGCGATATTGTTGAGACTACATGGTAAATGCAAAGGTAAACATTTTATTTTCCTGTGCTGGTTTATACCTTCATGTAAACAGAATTGAAGTGGGTTTTTTCCTTCCTGTACAGTATCAGTGGTCGAAAGCTTTGTTATTCGCATTCTGTTGTTCCTGTGACAATGTTTCAAGTGGACGAGCTACTTTCAGCTGCGAGACTGTGAAAACGATCCAAAACAAATCAGCCAGTCAGTGATTCACTGTCCGTAACATACTAGGGACAGACGAGTGTCACCTCTGACATGGAAACTGATTCTTTAAAGCACCAAATGGTATCGTCGCATGAAAGAATCATTCTGAAACAGTTAAGCTATCCGTGAACAAACTTATCCCAGTTTAATTCAGTGGTATTTGTATCTCATATCAGAGAATCTGATTTCTTGTTTACGCATTTCACTGTGCCGAAACCAATTCACTCAAGTAAATTTTTATAAGCGGGAACTGACGTTGTATCATAGTAAGGCCTTCCAAGGGGTGGTCTGGTGTTGCCTGGTCACTCGTTTTCGACTCTGTTTTGAGGGAAGATTGTCGCCTGTTTTCTGAGCCATGTCATTTGTCGCTTCTACCCCTTGGAAGGCCTCAATAGTTGCTTATTTTGTGGAAACCGCGGTGCATGGAAGTTCTCCAAGTAGGACCTCTTTCGCTTTGAAGCCTTCCAGAAGAATATCACCTGCATCACTGATCAGTTAACCTGCACAAACGCAAAAAAAACGCGCATTCACGCCGCACACAATCTTGTCAACACGGAAAACTCGCCTCGCAAATTGTCAACATGGATATTTGCTCTATAATACCGACTTAAACTTGCAATGTGGTTTTGCCCAACTGTAATTCAAAAACGTACCATAATTGTATACAAAGTTACAGTATTGTGTTGCATCTTAAATGCATAATCAATTCGGTTTTTAAAAAGGAAAATGTTGGTTAGTTTTTCAGCGATATATTTAGCAATAACCGTTATAGCCGTCATATTACACTGAAAAACGAATACGATGCCACCTTTGAGATTGAACAGTTTCTTTAATCTCTTAAGCGATCTGTCAAGAATATTGATGCGACAAACAATTTGCAAACGACCAAAAGTGAAAACTTTATGCATTGTTTTCTTGTAAACATCTCAAAGAGCATAGTCTTTAATCCGTTACGCACTCATATAATAGCACAATATCTTGACGCTATCATATTTTCGTTCTTGAATGTCTTACCACGTTTATTTGAAGCTATTTGTGATAAATTCACTTCTTTGTAATTTCGTAGTTTGGCGCTCGCACATAAACTCTTATTTCTTTTCAGTTAAAACAGAATTAATTTTGTTTCCTTTATTAGATTTCTTTCCCTCGGGCTCGTGACACGAACGCAATTAATATGTCCATTAAGTAAGGTGAATTCGATTTCCATGAAACTAGCATGAGTGCAAATTGCTTTTTACGACTTCTGCTTTTACTTAGTTGGTTACTCAGACAGGAAGTAAAATAACATGGAATTGAATATTTCTTTATCTTAAAGCTATTGCTGCTGTTATATTTGGAGTCATGGTATTAAGGGTAAATTTTGATAATGAATTTCATATTTTTCTCCGAAAAGAAAGTATACTTTAATTATTCATTATATGCTTAGAAGAGAACTAACTGTCAAAAACTGCACACTACTGACTAATATTATTTTACTAGCTTGTCATGAACACAATAGAGCAAACAAACAGTTTGCTTTCTTTATGCAACTACTGAGAAACTGTAGATTGTAAGATCAGGTTAGAATGATCATTCGATCAATTCACATCATTCATTCTTTAATCCGCAGTTCAAATACATATATGATCTTCATATATTCATTCTCATATATTCATCACTCACGGGTATCAGATTACGAACCAACAAAACGACCAGCTCCCAGATGGCTTGTTAGCCCAGTCGGTAGAGCGCTGCACCGGTATCGCAGAAGTCGTGGGTTCCGGAATCCCGTACAAGCCTGAATATTTTCAGGCTTTATTTCCACTACTGCTTAAGTAGTGTTCATCATAGCTGCGATGATCATTCGCATATTCATCAGTTTAGACACTGCAACACAAATATTTTGAAAGCCAAAACATAAAACGTCTACCCATTATGGCACATTATCAACTAAACTTAAGATGTTAGAGATAACATGTGGTGCTACTGGACAACATGCTGACCAGGAAGCAAAAAAAGAAAGAAGGAAAAGAGGTGCAAACTAAATTGAATGACAGCGTGTACTCCTCGAGGCCCCGGGTACAGTTAAGAACTACCTAATACTTGGATGACCATTGCAGGTGTACGTACAAGAGCAACAACAACAACAATAACAACTACAATCTTTATTTGTACTCATTCTTGCTAAGAAAAATAATTTGACAATGAAAAAATTATAGGTAAAAGTTTAGAGTACTGGCTTCCTGGAATAACCATAAGGGCTAGCGGAGCCAGGCAGCCAGCCAACGAGTGAGCAGTTACGATAGCAAACCAAGAACAAAACTGCAAAATGTGATTTTAAAATCCTTATTCCGCTCTTCTTATAGTTAAATTCAGCATGATCTTTTCATGTATTCATTTTTGCATCTTCTCACTGCGATCCGGCGTTTATGACGACCGGCTCGACTCGCTGGATGCCTTTCATGATAGCAAAGTTTTCAAAGCACTACATCAGTGTCGGAGGGGGGAAAGTTCTCATCTATTTCGAGACTGAATTTTCTGCGGACTTGTTTATGTTTGTTTGGTTGGTTGGTTGGTTGGTTGGTTGGTTGGATGATAGAACCAAGTAATTCCCGCATCTTCAGTTGTTTATTCATAGGTTTCATACCTTCTGTGCATATCTGAAGTATTAAATACTATTATATCCACATTGGAGCGACTGTCGTAAAACCAATTGTAGAACAAAAACAACTGACCAATCACGACAGACGCAAGCAAGGCAATGAACCAATCAGAAATCCAAACAATTACGTGTAGCCGGCGACACGCGCGGGAAAATGCGCGCAAGCTAATCACGATTGGTTTTGCTTTTTCATTGGTTAAGAAAGCGGCGACATCAAGTTTGGCCAACCAATCACAGCGTGAAGTAATTGAAGACCAGAGCAAACACCACTCTAAAGGAGAAATATCATGAGGATTGTCCTGTTTTTGGCTCGAAAACTTAAGTTTATATTTTAAAACCTTGGTCATGCTTTTTTTCAAAGAAAGAGTGAGCCATCTCTTGATGGCAATATGTTTCCATCGCAGACTAAAGAGTAGGACTTGAAATCGTCTGTACGACTTTTTAAGGCCGATTTTCATTTCATTCCTGGCCATCTGGGAGAACTTATGGATAGTTTGCATAGACTAGAGTAGCCTTTTTTCAGATAATTCGGCCATATTATTTTTTTGCCATTCTATTGGAGAAAAAGTGTCCAGTAAAGTTTGAAAGGTTTGCTAAAACTTAGATGGTCCACTCAACCTTTAATCTTGGTCTCCTGCGAACCAAGACGAATGGTCATCGACTAATGACGAGTGCTGTTTGTTATTCCGGTAGATATAAACCTAAATGCCCTGGTTATCTGACCTGTGTGCATCCCTCACCCAAGTTTTACCCCACTGACTTTGGCTCAGAAAATGAGAGGAAAGGAGAAAGAGATGACTTAAGAGAAGGAAAAAAGTTCCGCGTTTTGTTTGTTTGGTTATTTTCAACTGGAATCGGACACTGGAGATTACATTTACGAAAACTGTGAATTCTCAATGGAAATCCTCCACGGGTTTGGTCGATTGGAGGCTAGGACGTGATTAAAAGACACGCTGTGGCGAAAATGGATTAACTAAGGGCCTGTTTACATGGAGGGAGGGTGCCCCGGCTAACCGAGTTACCCGGCTAACCGAGCTACTCTGGGAGGGCCAACTTTTCATACGTTTCTTTAGAAAACGCATTGAAGCGTTTACATGCTAGACAGGGTAGCCCGCCTTCCCGGGGCACCCTGTCTACTTGCCCGGGACACCCTTCTAGGCGGGATAGCTTTTTGCCATGTAAACGGTTCGTGCTGGGTTATCCCGGCTAGCCGAGGTGAGAAGACCGTGAAAGCAGCGATATATTCCAGGTCTGCTTTTAAAGTTAACTGCCCCTGGTGACAACGATCAGTTACCAGAGTGTAAAATAAACACCCTACACACTAAAAAGCGGCCGCTAACGGAACGAGCGATCAAAAAAAGTGAACTTACCGTTAAAAAAGTTTCCTTTGTCCGCCATCTTGTTTGCTGTTCTCACAGCCGCTCTAAAATATCCCACTGACTATCCCGCTTAGGTGAGTTGCATGTAAAGGCGAGTTATGTTTCAACCCTCCAAGCCGGGTAACTCGGTTAGCCGGGGCACCCTCCCTCCATGTAAACAGGCCCTAACTCCGCTTTGCTAAAAGATACGTGAGTAGCTGTATTGAATTGATCTGGGGGTTGACTAAATTTTGAAAAAGCCTATTATGTACTGAGATGTATTCAGTTCAGATAGTCAGTTCCCCTCGGTCAAATACGGCCCGAAAATTAGCAAACATTTTGGTTGACTGGACCCGTCATACCTTTCCTTTGGTTTTGAATTCTCATTTTTCACCAAGGTTCCCTTTGTGTAATATAATCATTTCATGGCCATGGTTATTTGATAAAACACAGGATACTGAAGATGGCAAAGTATTCAACCGTTTGACCCTATTTTGGCGTCAACCTAGCTTGCAAACAAATACAATATACGTATCGCTTGATGATAGTTCGCACTTGTAATCGACGAACCTTCCGGCAGCTGATACTTTCCTGTAAAAAAAGAGAGAGATAAATACGTTTCGTAAGTTCGTTTGGTCACTATCATTTTTTTAGCTTTGTCTTTGTTGTCATTTTCAAAAAAATCGATTCTTTCTGCTGTGTTCCACATCTAGCCGGTGCTTTTTAGTTCATAGTTACAATTTTTTGGCATCGTTTCAACATCCAGATCGATCTTCATTTCATCTTATTTTATTTGTTTCAATCTTACGGTTCGGATAGCTTGTGTTGTCTGATCTTGTCTGTTGCTGCGGTCGACCTTTGGCAAAGTTCGTTCCCTTGAATTTTTCTTCGTTCTAGATATCTGCCAAATCTAATTTCAACAATATCTGTATCCAATACTGGGTGAAAACACTATGCCAACTTTGAGACAATAGACCCCAGACCAGTAATTAGTCAGCGTTTACTAAGCACTGTGACTGATCTCGGCTTCCCGGGAAAACAAAACAAAAAAGGTAATGCACATGTCATCGGCTTCCCCGTGGGGTCGACCCCCGGGCTAACCAGGGAGATTGTAAAATCAGTTAAGCAAACTTGAGGAATTTTCCCGGGGGTCGAGGAATCTCGCAAGACAAATCCCCCTGGGTGAGGTGTCTCTCAGCTGATAATGCCCGTGACATCCTTTTCAAACTTGTGAATCCCCCACCCCCTAATCTTTGATCGTAAAACAATGTCAAGATTTTCCCCAACCCTCGGGCAAAGAATCACATCCATCTCCTTATATTCCCCCACATATCTATGGTGGCCCAGCATTATCATAGTAAAATATGTTAGTTTCGGGGGAGAAAAGAATAAAAAATGGAAAGAAACGAAAAATATAAGCAATCAAAATAGAAAAAAAAAAGCGAGAAAAAATAATATTGCAATAAAATTTAATAATATAAAGTAAAAAAATGTCTGTTGACAAATTAAAAAGTAAAAAGAAAATAGAGAAAAATAATTTAAGCACTAAAAAAATTTGGAAAAAATATAATCCAAAAAAAAAAAAAAAAAAGGAAGAAAAATCATTGTCAAAAAACAACATTGAAAATTAACATCGAAAATCAACATTAAAAATCAACATTGAAAATCAGCATTAGAAATCGACAAAAAAGAAAAAAAGGAAAAAAAAAACGTTCTTTCCACGTGGCCTGTTGTTATCATAGACCAGGATGCTCTGCATTGGCACGCATATTTGACCTTTTTTGGGCTCCTGTGGTCTGACCTCAAATGAGGACGTGTCCTGTTGTTTGTATGAAGTATGAAGAATGAGTTTGAACACTTCAGCTGACGCTTTCCTTCTTCTGGTGGATTTCGGTCCATTAGGTCCATCATCGTGCGAAGGGGCGGGCGAAACGTTTGCTAGTTGTTAGGTTCTGCTGTCAACCTTTGCACGATGATGTCGCTTGCAGCCATTCCTTTAGCACCTTTGCGAGGTCGTGTTGCTTGCTGTGTTCTTTTGTTTAACAAATTTTCTTGAAGGGGCTTCCAAACTTGGTTCATTTTTGGGGGCATGGTGGATCAAAGACCTATAACTTTCCAACAGCACCCCTAATGGACCGAAATCCACCAGAAGAAGGAAAGCGTCAGCTGAAGTGTTCAAACTCATTCTTCATACTTCATACAAACAACAGGACACGTCCTCATTTGAGGTCAGACCACAGGAGCCCAAAAAAGGCCAAATATGCGTGCCAGTGCAGATCATCCTGGTCTATGATAACAAAAGGCCACGTGGAAATAACGGGGTTTTTTTTTCCTTTTTTTTTTTTTGTCGATTTCTAATGCTGATTTTCAATGTTGATTTTTAATGTTGATTTTCGATGTTAATTTTCAATGTTGTTTTTTGACAAATGATTTTTCTTCCTTTTTTCTCCTTTTTTTTTTTTTGGATTATATTTTTTCCAAATTTTTTTAGTGCTTAAATTATTTTTCTCTATTTTCTTTTTACTTTTTAATTTGTCAACAGACATTTTTTTACTTTATATTATTAAATTTTATTGCAATATTATTTTTTCTCGCTTTTTTTTTTCTATTTTGATTGCTTATATTTTTCGTTTCTTTCCATTTTTTATTCTTTTGTCCCCCGAAACTGACATATTTTACTATGATAATGCTGGGCCACTACATAAGCCTCTATACATCAGCTGTTCAAAATGACATTGTGAGCGTCAAGACAGTTTCCGACGGCTTGTAACATTACACTAACTGATTATTTGAAAACAGAAGAAAACAGAAGAATATTTTCATTCAGATCTCGATGACTTTAAGAGCGAGAGCGAGAAGTTCGCTAGTCATTTAACTCGATAAGAAAACTAACAAAGCCGCGTAAAAAAAAAAACCGCTGTCCTGCATGCGGAAGGTTTTGAAATTTGTATAGCTCAAGGAAGGACTCGGTGTATAGTTTATGTTTTTTTCATTTAACCAGTGTTAGTTTGTTTTCGTTCCTTTATTGTTTCTGTCACAGGATTTGTCGGGTTCGCCAGTTTTGTTCCACGGCTATCATAAACCCAGCGACATGACAGACTGTAGCTCAGCAAAACGCCTGAAATAGCAGTCTTTATGAGACAGCCGTGCTATGCATGGTTTATGAGTTCCCAATCTAAATATTGCCAATGAATTTATTTATGTTGTTACACAGGGAAAGTGGTCATAATTTTCAGACGAAACATTTGTTCCATTTTAACCTTCAGGCAGTTTTCAGTGTCATCAGTGAAATCAATTTAAGACTGTTTACGGTCTCTTTGCGTCATTTCCTCTTATTGACTTACAGAACGTGTTAAGCGCGGTTTGACCGCACGAAACCAAAACCAACAATTTGCATTGAATTATTGAAATCCACTTTCATTACAGACTGCTGCTGGCTGGCTCAAGTGTGGCGAAATACATCTGTTGCAAACTGATCGCATTTGCACTGAGTGATTTTATGTTTCGTTTGAATAACTTAAACTCTTCTCCATAGTTTCTCCCTTACAGACACTAAACTGAGGATAACCCATAACAACCGGGACTCATCATATACAACATAACCAGGTTTGTAGGTTAAAAAATCCTTATGACTTATCTTGATCGAAACGCTTGTAAATAAATTATGTGCGTGTGCCATTATTTCCCAGCTTTTCATATTCGGAGTAATTTTATTTTTCATCAGTCTTGAAAATCAGACCGATTGTGAGATTCATAAACGCCGGCCGTTCAGACCAAGATGTGATATAAAATGTTATTTTTCGACAACTATAGCCACAAAGACAATTTGCAATACCTGCATAATTCAAATGCACAATTTAGGTCATGAAATATTTTCGACACCTGTCAGTAATTCGCTTCTAGAAAACCTATATCTTCAAGTGACATAATCTTTATTATTTCGGATGCTTTCCTGAATTTGTTAGTCTTGAGAATACTCTACATTTGTTCTTGCAAATGTGTTTATAAATTTTTAACTAACTGCTGACCTATAAATGTAATGCTTGAAGCAAGTCAAGTCAAGTCAAATTTATTGTGTATATACACTTAGCTTTAGTGAGGACAATCTCACCAGCTAGTTTGCAGGTATAGGCAGAAAGAAAAAGTGAAAAGAACTAAATTGAGATAATGCGTACAACAAATATTTAAACTAAGAATAATATAAGATTAAAAATTAAGATTTAAAATCTATTTACATAAGATTAGATATAACTTTTCATAATATTTAATATTTAATATAATTATTGTATTATATTACTGATTTTTAACATAGAACTGTGTGGTAAATTCAGTGACTGTTATTTGTTTTTTACATACTTTTCAAACAACTAAATATTTGAATCTAAAAGACATAGACACCTAAAGTTACCCTTATGAGTACATCGTTCGTAAAAAAAGCCGAGATCGTTGAAGTATTGCAGCAGTGCACTTTGGTTTTGTAGAGAGGAAAAAGCCAGTAGTTATTACAAAGAGTCCTTGGCTGGAAAAACGCGACTGAAGGTTTGCTTAAGTTGTACGGTTGTGTTCTAGTCGTGTAGTGGCCATTTTGAATAATTTAAGCGCGTTCAATGTGGCACCGAGTTTTCTTCGGCAGCCGCTCGGATCTGGATTGGGATCGTTCGGATCCTAGCTTCCCAACCTGCCCCATTTCTCCCAAGCAACGTTCACCCTGAAATATTCAAAACACCTAAAACATGAGGAAAAAAACACAGCAAACGTTTATTGCTGCCTTACTCATATTACTTGGAGTCATGAAAGAGATGTACCCACGATTATTTACGATCATGTTACGATCCTTTATCAGACAAATGAAGATACAACTGAAACCTTCAGAGCCGCGACGCTTGCATCTTATCGAGTTATGATGCTAATGCCAAATGCTTCATTAATACGTATAACTCAGATGAAAAGATCTCTGCATGTACTCACGAATTAGAGAGACTATATCTCTTAAGCATTTTAAAAATTTGCTCAATAATAATAATAATAATAATAATAATAATAATGTTTTCTAGTAATAAAAAATTCTTTATTAATAACAATAAAAAGAATACCTATTCACATATCGATAATATTAATTAATAACAATAACATTTTTTTTAAAAAATACTTATGTAATAACTTTCATTTGCTATTAAGTTCGAGGATAGAAAATGATAATAATAATGATAATAATGATGATAATAATAATAATAATAGTTTAATACTTATAGTGCGCAAAATTACATGTACATATGATCAGATGCGCATAACAAAGGTAAGCTATAAAAATTACATCTGATGCTAAATTAAAACCATCTTTAACTTAAAGACACGGCATTCATGGAAAGCAGGTACATCATTAGTTCTATCACTCTTTATTGTTCTTTTGTCAATCTGATAAATTTTGTTAACCGAATTGAATTGAATCCTACTGTGCAAGATTTTCGTGAAAATTTAAATGTGAAGGCTTGCCAAGGGTATGTGAACCACAAACTCATTTCTTGTTTTAGCATAACTAATTGTAAAGCTGTAGCGCTGGCTTTGCAATATGGAGGTTCCGCGTCCAACTAATCAAGTCCCACTCTAGCTCGGCCACGCTTCTAAATAGCCAACTGGTTCGCCTCCTGCCAATTGGGATTATTAACCTGTTATGTTGATTTGAATTATTTGCTTCATCCATTTGCTCGGTCCCACTGGACTTTGTGCTGATAAATACTGCCGAGGGTAATAAAGGTCATTTATTATTTATTATTATTTGAAAAGCAATTATTAAATTTATGGTGAATTAGTCAAATGTTTTGTTAAAAAGATGCGAAGTTTTGTTTTGCACCGAACAATTACTTGTTTTCACCAAAGCCTATTTCACAACTTTCTGTCCTGATTTGTAATAAAAATAATAATAATAATAATAATAATAATAATAACAACAACAACAACAACAAGAACAACTTTATTTCAGTGTTGATCTTCTAGCTAGCCTATAATAGGCTTACTAACCGGGGACACTATCCTACTTAATAACATGCAATTGTTCGTATTCAAAAAAAAGCCTCACTAACCTCGTTCGGGAATACAAATTCTTTAGAATTTTGATCTCAAAAACGAGGTTAGTGAGGCTATTTTGAATACGAACAAAAGAATAATTTAAAGGCAGCCATTTTTGCATAGGGTGTATAATCTTTAGAATTCACAATAATAGCGGAGCTCCGGCGACCCGAAGGGCCGCCAAGCAGAGCACCATACCTATAGAAACCCGTCAACTGCTTTTTTCATAGTAAAAATGGCTAGCGGTATTGCTCGTGGGCGCGTACGACGACCGAGTTGCCCAATAATTAATAATATCCTAATAATAATCATAATAATCCAACATGGCGGCCATACTCCACCTGGCCCAGATGACCAGCTAGTTTACAGCGTACGTCTTTGATACTGGACATTTATCTAAAAGCAAATAGACAGCTGTCAAAACAAGGTTTCCGCTGACCAGTATCACGTGACCATATCGCGGGCTCAAGTTAAGACCTGATCGAGGTCAGCTGTTTTTTGAAGTTGAGCGGTGACCAGGTACTGGTTTTTTATTGGATCGCAGGCTCAACCCCGGTTAACTTAACCAAAACGAGACATCAAAACCAAAACGAGGCTACATTTTCCGCGCGCTTTCTGCAGCTCGTAATTTCACATTCAGTTTTTTCATTTTGACCAAAACAACTTCATCTCCTTCGAAGGTTCTCTTTTAATTTGCGTAAAAGGCATAAAAATCAAGAGCTCGTTAACAGATACCCCGGAAGATGGATTTTCAAGTCATAAACTGAAAGGAAGAGCAAAATGATTTGTCTCAGGAAACGCCTAAAACTTAGTTTGACTTGCATAATCGACGGCCGGACTGTGTGGTTGAAAAACAAAATGATTCAACGCTTCAAGGGCTTTCACTTTACCGCGGCATCTCGCAGCTCACCAACAAAGTTCACTTAACAGTTCACCGGCATTAATGGGAGGAACGAGTAGCTCAAAGTTAGGGGAAGAAGTTCTTTCTTTGGACAAACCGTTTGCTATTTTTCCAGATGCGTGTTTTAACTAAAGTGGATTCGTATTTTCAAGTATCAACACAGGTGACTGAATTAAATAAATTGTAGCTTAACCCATTGGCGCCCAGCCGTTTTTACGTTTTCGGAGTGATTTTCCACCTATAAACGATCCATGGCATTTCGTGACTCTTTATTTGAAATTACCATGGAAAAGTGGTGCAGTGCTAAGGCACTGGAGGCTCAAGGTTTCTGAAAACGTCATTCTGACGTAGCTATTTTTCATCCGTGCACCTACAAGAACGGCCCAAGTTCGGTTTGCTTGCGATTTCTGCTAAATTTACAGCCATTTTTCATCTTTAGTGGCTGCCTGATGAGCATCATTAAGCGTGACGGTAGCTAAGAGTCCACTTTCTCAAAGAATCGAGCAAGGTGATGTACTTTGTTGTCGAATTTGGCTTGTTACTCGACGAACTGGGAATTTGGCCGGTCGGACACTTAGTACCTTTGGGACTCGACTACTGATGAATTTCTCGACCTACCGCCACATATTTTGGAATTTGTGAGCACTGAAGATGGCCACAAGAGGAATTTTTGGCGGTAGGTCGGAGTGGCTGTATGTGAAAGAACTGGGGGAAGGAACGGGCGCTGTCAAAAATTCTCGTTATTTCCCAGCATGCAATGCGGTCGAGATGTTGAACATGGCGGGAAGGCCCGAATGCACTGGAACAAAAGGCTGTATCTACGCTCGGGAGAAGAATATGAACAAAAAAAGTCATTTCTAAGCTAGAAAAAGGACTGAAGTTTGTTATGATGGTTGAAGTTTGGTTTTTCGACGATGATTTCTTTAAAAAACATAAAGGCAAAAAGGGGCATTTTTGTCGCTTCTCTTTGACGTTAAAAACGGTCAGTTTCGTTCTTGTCCAAACTCAAAAGGCCATATTTGGTAAAAATCGCTTCGTTTCTTGCGTTTATTGGATATCCAAATTTAAAGGACATTCAATTTCGTGCTCACAACTGACAGTTAAGGCAATATTCGTGCGATTGAGAAAGTTGCAATGTTTTGAAGCATGGGAGTCTTGTGCGGCCGGTTTTGGCCGGCACGGACGCCAGTGGGTTAACCTTTAATCGTTGTTACGTTTGTTCAGGAATGAAATTTGTATTTTTCTCTAGACTGGATATAAATAACGATCATCTCTACTCGTTTTGTACACAAAGAAGTAGTTGAATTGTTTGTTTGTTTAGTTGTTTTGCTTATAAGCGAACGAGTGTTTTAACTCTGGCTGAAATTAAGCATTAAGCGATGGATCAAACACTTCATCCAACATCGTGTTGGAAGAGCATGTGTGACTGTTTAGCCGCCTCTCTCAACTTTGTATTGAAATGGCTTTCCATGTTTGATCAAGATCATACGTTTTCATCCGATCATTTCGCTCAACGAACAAATGTTTGATCGTTTAGCCAACCCAACCAAGAAAGTGCACAGTCGGTAAAAGCAAACTAAATGAAGCACATAACTTTAAATTTTAGCGATAACACGCAAAAATCGTCCTGTTTACTCGCTTTGTCTTGTGTTTGGTTTAACATTGTTTGTTTCCCTGCTAGCAGAGGTTTCTCGCCGACAGAGACCTCTGTTAGCAGAGGGAAATTGTTTGTCGGTAGTCACCAACGTTTTGTTTGTCAAACACAATGTTCAGGAAAATTTTTGATCTTTTAGTCGGGGCTTTAGTATTACTTGTGTTCTGCGTGAAGAGGACACTTTTCAGCAACTTCTGAAAACACAAGTGATATTAATCCTTATTTTTTCTCGGCCCCAGCGATTACCTATCCAAACCCTCGGTTTGTTTTCCTTTTCTCTTTTCTCCAACACTTAAGCTTATGTCAAAATTGCTTAGCAATTTTTATTAACTTACTACGAAATATGTTTGTTACTTGACTAATTTCTCCACCTTCTTTAAAGAAACCTGCCGACCCACGCATCGCAATTTGTTTTCTTTTAAATTGTTTTGTTATTCTGTGGTTTGTGAATCGGTCAGCGTAAAACGCAGACTGCAGACTGCAGACCAGGGGTAAAATGCAGACTGAGGGTAAAATAAAATATTAATAATAAAACACGAGTCATTGCTTTGGAATGGTTTACATTTTACTGATGTTTTGATTGATTAAATAAAGTTGAATTTTGTACACGTCGAGTTTTGGCATCTGACTCTTCTATCAAAATGGTCATACTAATGATCATTTGAGAACGCCTAAATGTTGTTATAATTTATCGTGTTTGGATAGCCGACTGTCACCTTTCAGCAAATACCAATTCACAAACCTCTTGATATATTAAAGTCGAGTACAAAGATTGAATGTCTTTCACAAACTAGGCTCGATACCTACAAGATTAGCTTGCCCTGTTGTTGTGCTCTCGTGTTTTACTTGCCTTGTTTTCCGAACAATTCCAAGGCCATTTGATGCAACTAAGACACGCGGTGGTTTGAACGTTAAAAGACTTTGTCGATGAAAAGTTAGCACTCGTTCACAGGGATGGAAAGGACCTCATTAATTATGCTAGCCCCAACCCTAAACCTAACCCTAACCCTAACCCCCAAAACCTAACCCTAACCCTAACCCCCATAACCTAACCCTAACCCTAACCCTAACCCTAACCCTAACCCTGACCCTAAAGGTCCTTTCCATCCCTATGAACGAGTGCTAACCTGTTTGGTTGAAAACAGAATGGAGAGTTGGTCGGTCCCAGACCTGATCGCGTAAACAAAATTCAAAAATGGCCGACACGTAAACAAAGGTGAGATGCATAGAATTGCGATTAGTTCGGGTCCTTGTAATTAGCTTGGTTCAACAAAATGGGGAGTTCAAGAACTAGAGGTTGATAATATAATGTTTGACTATATTATAAAGGCTAGGAAACGCCTTTTGGTTTGAGTTTTCAGGATTTTTGAAAAAAAATTACGGGTACGTACGAACACACTGAAGTCTTAATTTGATCCGGATTTGATCCTCGTGTTTTTTATTATTAATATTTTATTTTACCCTCAGTCTGCATTTTACCCCTGGTCTGCAGCCATCTGTCTGCATTTTACCCTCAGTCTGCATTTTACCCCCGGTCTGCAGTCTGCAGTCTGCAGTCTCCGTTTTACACTGACCGGTTTGTAAATTGCGGTCAATTCCTGTTGACTGCTCTCACCGATCAGGTTCGAACTCTACGAACCGTTATGTCAAAATTTAAAATTGCTTTGTAATTTTTGGAACTTACTGCGAGAACACGGCTTCAGACAACGCCACTCTTGCGAAACGCAACTGATCACAGTCATTGAATCAGTAGCACGTAACCTTGACTTTGGCCAACAAAGTGATTTGTTGTTACTCGACTTCGCAAAGGCATTCGACACGGTGCCCCACCGACGATTGTTGAATAAATAAGATTTCTACGGAATTCGCGGCAATCTCAAGACATGGCTCGAACAATGGCAAACCACCCGACATCAAAGAGCAAAGAGTGCTTATTAATGGTGTATCATCTTCTGCAATTCCCGTGAGATCATGTGTGCCCCAGGGGACTGTGTTGGGCCCTCTTATGTTCCTAACGATATCGGCGAAAACACAAAGGCGCAAATTGGCCTTTTCGCGGACGACGCGGTTTTGTATGGTGCAATCAAAGATTGTAATGGTAATGGTAATGGTAATGGATTTATATACCGCACATATCACAGAGTTTCATGGCGGTTTACAATTCCTCTCTAGGGTGAGATCGGACGTCAGCCTGTAAAGGCGCCTCTGGCAGCCGCTATCAGTCCATTTTTGATCTCACCCACCCACCCAACCCACACATGAATGTCAAGACAGATGAAAGGTAGACCACCACGCCGGGAACTACGTCCCCTACAATGATGCAAAGTCACTACAGCAAGACCTTAACACACTCGTACACTGGGCGAACACATGACAAATGTCGTTTAATGCAAAGAAGTGCACCATCCTAAGAGTCTCATGCTCGAAATCTCCAGTTGAATTCCAATACACCATCCACGGAGAACCCTTGCAAGCTGTAGATCACAGCAATACCTTGGAGTTGAACTATCCAGACGGTCCACAATAGGGAACTCAGATCCCTCTTTCCCGCCCATTTTTGCCTGTTAATCCCGCCATCCCGCCCTTTTTTACTTGGGAATCCCGATCCCGCCCACTTTTCAAAGACGTTTTTGCGTTAATTAGTAATTTGTTAAATAATGATTAACGCAGAAACTTTATAGAAATAAACATTACAGAAAAGATCATGAAAGGCTTTAGAGGTTTACACATACGACCATTTATATAGAATGCTATAGAACTTTCTAACGTCAAGACAAGCTCTTCCAACTAGAGCAGTTCTAGAATGCTATAGAACTTTCTAATGTCAGAGCATTTTATATTTCATATTAAATCACGCACTATAGGGCTCTTCTAACTAGAACAGTTCTAGAATGCTATTAATAGAACTTTCCAATATCAAGACCTGCACCTTTATGCGAAGGAAGGCATTCCTGCTCGCAACAAGCTCGCACCCTTTTCATAATAAATAGCGACGCAAATTATAATGTCGCATGCTTCGTTTCCCGGTTCGTTCGGTAAATTAAACTGTCGCCGCTTTCCGGCGTGGCCATACTGGCCGCAACAAACCACTTAGCGCGGGTAGAAAGGTCGAAAGACTTCAAAAACTAGAAAAAAATCGGGACTGAGGACACTGAAGTCAAAAATACAGACGCAAATGTCTTAAATGGACAAATGTCATTTTTGTCAGAGGCAAACACAAAAGATCACAAGGGAGTTTAGGCAAAGCCGTTTTTGAGCGACGTACGTCAACCGGAAGTGGGCATTTCTCATATTTGGGCAGTGCTTGTGCACGAATTTTCAAATAAAACGTCTCTATTAGAGTGAAGACACTTAGTAATACAAATCTGGTAGCGCCAAGACGAATAAGAAGAGAAAACGCCTCACTTCCGGTTGACGTACGTCGCTCAAGAACGGCTTTGCTTAAACTCCCTTTATAGGACTCAAAGACCTCATACGGTCTGATACTGGCGTGGGGTAAGCGATATTGGATACGTTTGACAAGTCCTGACAGGCGGTTTTTGCGCTGGTCAACTTATAATTAGGCACTGTTTACACGGACGCGGTTTCATTTGTAACCGAATCGGTTTCGATGCGGTTACGCCTTTCGTTTACACGGCGCCGGTCGAGTTCGTTATCGGAACCAGGTCGTTTTTGACAATGCCCAAGCATTAGCAGCCATGGCTGCTAATGCTTGGCTCAATCTTTGCTTTGGTAGATTTAAGTGGTAATGCCCGCTACCTTGTGGCCTTAGTACCTTTTGAGTGGCTTCAGCTTACTTGATCACATTAATTTGTGAAGTATCCTTGTCACTCCAGCCACATCCCACAAGCTTTACGTTTTCATTGCATATCTTAATAACAGGCAGAGATGTCTTGAAATGTTGTCGATACGCTCCAGAGTAACGAAGAGAAAAGCTTAAAACGACGATTCTGGATTCGGCCTTGGAGAACTCGTGTTTGGTGGGACAACTTTTTGGACGGTGTTATGCTCCCAGAAGAATGCCTGAGAGCGAGATCGGCATGACGTAAATGGCTGGATAGATACCGTGTATACGCTTCGAAACCGTGTCGTTTTTGATGCGGTTTCGAGGTCATGAAACCGTGTCGATTGGGAACCGCGTCCGTGTAAACGATGCCTTAGGACGAAGTCACGTTGGAATTGAATCCCGTATCCCGCTCTGTTTCCCTTGCCAATCTCGCATCCCAACCCTACAAAATCACGAAATCCGCTCCCACTCGCAACTGAAATTCCCGCTTCCCGCCCCTGTTTTCAGCTCAAATCCCGAATATCACCGCGAAAAATAGCCAAATCCCGCATCCCGCCAAACCTATTGGGGACCCTCTATCCAGTGATCCAAATTGGAATGTTCATATTGCTAGCATTATAGGCAAAGCCAACAGATCTCTTGGCTTTA